>RJWM01006862.1:0-15774 GCA_004363535.1 Dasyprocta punctata | reverse complement strand
TTTCAAACCCAGGACGGGCCCAGGCGCTCCAGGATCCCTATTTCCTCAGTTCTTCAGTCGTCTTTCCCCCCACCCCCTTCCCGCTGCTGCTTCTCTTCTCTGGGCTTGTCTGCTTTTGCGCCCCCTATGAAGAGCGTTTGCTCAGGGCACTCTGGCGCTAAAATGGGAATGAGAGATTTTGCAAAATGTGAAGTAAACCTTATGTGGATCTCCACTGTTCCGACCTTTGTCGGCTAAAAACTTAATTCGTTCTGTTTTGCATTATGCCCAGCTAAATCTGAATCCCTACCTGAGTATTAAGCTGCCCTTGTCTCTACCATGCTCTAGTCCAGGGCCTGCAACAGGGAAAAGTGGTATATCTCTCCTCTGGGAAACTAATCAGTCTACAGGTATGTATTTATTGAACACTTACGGTTTAAGGATTCAGCCCAATAGAGCATTGTCTGGTTCTTAGGAGTTCATATTGTTCCCCAATGCGTAAGAAACTAATCCATTGAAATTAAAATTGCGATTCTGTAATTGAGTAATTCAGAATGTGATTGGTGGGCTATCCGTTGACTATTTTCCGTGTTTTATATATGTGAAACAATTTGATAGCTAACATTGTTCGCGGAGGCCAGGGAAAGGACAATATTCTTCATTCATCACCTCCAAAACTTGTTGGGAAACCCATACAGAGGTTAAGACCTAAATATTTGAAGAAATATCCTCTCCCATTACGAAATGTAATCCTTGGTCCTGCAGGATGTCATACTATTTGTTGGTTATTCTCTTCTAACACTTCTGGACTGAAGCCACACTTTGTGTGTAAGAAACTAGAGATGTAGTGTCTCCTGACTTGAAGATAAGAACAAACCCTGTGGAAGTTTTTTAAAAAAAAAAAACATGTTTAGCTTGTATTTATAAGCTCAAGAACTGATTACTGTCCCTTACCTGTCCGTCATTGTACTTATTACTGCGGGACCCTTAAAAAACAATACCTGAGTAGAGTTCCTTAACCTGGAGCTTCCAAAAGCTTCTTGGCCTCTCAAATGGAAAGAGGCCTTGGTGCATTTCCTTGAAAATATTCCTTAGGAACCCAGGAAGCATAAAAACCAGAATAATGTATAGGGGTGACCAGGCTTGTGATGTTTTCCTTTTCCCAGGATTATGTTTTTGAACATTTGTACATTCAAAAGTAATCTTTAAGAAATCTTCTTGACCATAGTTTCAAAGTTATAAAAAAAAATCTCATTCTCCAAGTTATATCGTTTTCCCTTTAATAAGTTATTTTTGAGCCATCTAATACCATATTATAATTTTTTATTCCCATTAATTCAGACTTTCTTCCCCTGCTGCCTGTATCCCTAACCCCTAAGTCTTGATATTTGTTTTCTTTCTTTTTTTTTAGAACTGTTCTCAGTTGCTTACTTGAGTTACTCTATCTTTCCTTGTGCTACTTACTGTCTCTATGATATCTTCAAAATTAGAGAAATAAACCATTTTTAACAACAGTAAGCAAAGTTCTCCTAAAATACTCTTTTCTGGTTTAATCATTTATAGAACTTACACAATATAATGCAAATTAATGTCCTTGGTCCTAAGGTTCAAAATTTCTCTCAAGGCAAAAATATTTTTTATTCTTTTTGTAAGTTTGTAACAAACTCCTTTGGTGGAAAAATCTATTTCAAACTGATATGAAGCGAATTGTGGTTTTGATTTATCTCACCTAGAGTAAATAAGTATGCATTCATAGAACATTTTGGACATTGAGTAGTTTACAGTATAAGCAGCACAGTTGCCTTCACATATCTGAAATAGTCTTAATTTCTCAACACAGCCAGCTCCCAAATTTTCATGAAAGGAACCAGCCAGTATTTCTCACAAATATGGGAAAAGTAGAGAAGAAGGAATGGCAACAATTAACAAACATTAAATACAAACCGATCAGAAAAAGTACCTGCCTGACAGTGGAGTGGAAGGTGAAAGCTAAGATTATCTATGTGTATACATACAATGTGGGAGAGGACTGAAATAGAGCCAGATCTTACAAATGAAATGGATCTACATCGAACTATGAAGTGAATTAGAGCCTCTCGCTCAGAAAATTTTACACAGAATCTCTTAAAAGTGATTCTTTGTTGGCCCTGCACTATCATGTCAGAGACCTCTCCTTTCATTTGTGTCTAGCCAAGGACACTGTATCACCAGTCACTCCTATCTCTGGACTCAGGAGGAGCAAAAAGCTATCAGTTAAGGTTCCTAACTCTAACTCACAGTATAGGAGCTCTGTGAAAATCAGATGCTTGAATTACATCGTTGGGGGAAGACAGGAAGAAGTCTATCTTTACATTCTGAAGTAAAGAAAGAGGTGAGTTCCAGGCTTCAATCAGTGAGACCAGAAAAGCACAGTAGGTCCATAGTGTGAGAGATGAGGTTGGCTGAAGAGACTAGCAAGTCTATCTGGAAAGTGGAATATACCACAGTTGTAGTAGAGGGTGTGGAAGGGAAGAGGGGTGCACTGCAGATGTTGAACATGTTTTAAGACAATAAAGGGGAGCTGTTGTCAAGCTGACAGCTCACACTCTATCAGCAAGGGGACCAACTCTGTTTGCTTGGGAGTTGAAATACACAAATACTAAGGTGTAATCATGTTGGATAAACCCAGGGGACTTAATCAGTTAGGAAGGGGAAAATACCTTAGTTTTTCAGGATTAAGCCCAGAACATCTCATATACTGTGCAAATCACCAGTTTTTCACTCTCACAGCAGCCACTTGGCAGTGTCAATTCTAGACCCTACTTTAGATGGCCAACAGGGAACTGTCCGCCAGGTTTTCTGAAGTCCTGCCACCACCATTAGTATGCTGCAATCTCTGCTCATCAGGCACAGACAGGGTCACTTGCAGTCAAACTTCTACAAGACCCTGAGAAGATCATGCACTATTGGGATCACTACAGGCATGTGCTGTTAAGATCTGTTTTATTCCAAGAAGAAAGGCGAAGAAAAGGCAGAAATTGCCTAAATGAGAAAATAAGCAGTAACTGAAAGATTAGCAATATTATGAACTGTTTTTCCAGTGTAATAGGGAGTATAGTTTGAAAAATAGTTTAAGAATAAAACACACAAATAAATACTTTAGACATTTACTATCTTCAATCAGTTCTCAATGTCACTTTGAAAGAACTGTGACATGAGTGAAATCAAGACATAATGATGCCTGTCTGCCAATTGTGGTAAGTAACAAGCTCAAGAAAGTTCCAAGTTATAGTGCATTCTGTGTCATATTTTGAGGATTTCTTCTGTTGTGGCAAAGTCCTTGGCTTAGAATTATAAAAAAAATAGCTATGGTGAATAATTAGTATTTCTGCTTTGTTTTTTAGAAAAGAACATTTGCAATAATTAAGAATTGCCCATTTAAAAAACTAGATTCCATCATTTTATAATGTATTTTCCTATTTTACAAAGTAATATTTTGTGTATTCAGGTAGATTTAAGTCAATAATTGTGTATGCACTATTCATATTATGTGTTGATGTTTTGATTTCAAGTTAATTGATGTTTCATAGTTGTGCCCATGACCATAATGATTTGCTCACTCACAAAGAAAAGAAATAAATCATGGAAGTGAAAACACTAGAGGACACTGGAGGAGAAGGATGATTAGTTTTATAATAAATATGTTTATTGTAATGAAAAAACTGTGAGTCAGATGCCCAGGAGGTCGGAATATGGGAAAAATAGAATATTCCCAGTGGTGCTAATTCTAAATGCCTTTTTAGTCTTTTTCAAACATTCATTTCCTTAACAACAGTCCCTATGGGTACAAATCTTCCTCCACATTTATATTTTATTGTGTTCATTTATAGCTGCATGGAGAAATGATCAGGTATAAGCACATCAGGACTGCTTTTTTTAAATCTTTTTGTTTCTGCCAGTGCAAGTCAAGATAGTTTTGGTTACCCTGAAGCAAGTACAGTGCCTGTCAACACATTCTCATCCTGATGGAATTTCAGGTATCCTTGAACACCATCAGTGCCATCATTTGGGTATCTGCTTGGGAACTAAGTTGAAAACAGAACACAGAATGCTTAAAAAATGGTTACCCTAAATAGTTGAAGCATTAGTATGATGAGCAGGCTTACCTTGTGGTTGATAAAATTCGAAGGGAATTGCTTGTGAATCTTGACTCAGGTGCTGATTTGGGCATAGACTAAGGAAGTTAGAGTAGGTTGTGGAAAGGGCATCAGAAGACATCCTTGGCAAATATTCACTATTCTCCCTGCCTCTTCTTGGAGCTGGTAAGCTAAGCTTCTTCCTTAACTCTAAGTTTAAAGACATCTTTGTGCATTTGTTGGTGAGTTTTCACAGTGACCTTCTACCCTTGGGCATTTGAATAGAAACACTTGAGGTTAGGTGAAAAAGACTGAAAAACACTTGTTTAGACCTCCCCTTCCCAAATTATAGTGCTATAGTGTCAGTTTCTCCACTTTGCAATATGCTCATCCATTATGCTTAGTAGTGTTGTAATCCCTCTCATGTTTATTTTTGTAATACGAGTAACTACAAAACTACTGCAGCTGGGAGCCCTTCTCTAGTGTTCTCCTAATAAGGTCTGTGTGTAGTGTCAGAAAGTTCTTCATCATTAGAAAGCATGGGACCCTCAAATGTGAATCCCACCAGTCCTTTATGGCCTGAAGGAGTCACTTGCACAATGGGGAAAAATAGGTCTCAAATTATTGAAGTACAGTGATGGCTCAATGCTAATTGAAGGAAAGGCTGAAGTTAAAGAGAACTGAGTAGAAAAGGTACCTGAGGCAATTTGTACTCACACTTCCAACAAGAAGAATGAAGCTAAGCTGTTACTCTCTGGAGTTTCCAAAAGGTGGTCTTAAATGTCAGCAATGCTAAGGGATTGAGGCTAATGAAAAAAGAAAGACCCTCTTAGGAATATTATTTTAGTGTATCTCTCACCTCTAGAGTTCACCTTTTAAAATTAGTCTGTAAAGTGACTAAGTAGTGCTGCATGATATGTCTGCAGTCTGTCAAAATTTCAAATGTCAGCTCATTCAGGACCAAACAAACATAGGCATAAAAAAATATCAGAACAATATGAATCAGTGCTTTAGGCCATTTCCTGAATCATGTCTTTCAATTTCCTTTAATCTACCTCTTTTACATTTTCTTTCTCCTTTCCTTTCAAGCTTTGTAGTCATTAGTAAACAAGAATGGGAATTTCTTTTGACTCAGCAAGACCAACATTAAAATACACACTCTGGAACCTACTGACTATATCGCATCGACTATACCATTAACCTCAGTTTCCTCCCTTATAAAATGGGGTATTATATTATAGTGATTTTTTGAGGATTAACGTGGTCATTTACATAAAGTATAATGCCTGGCATATGATAAGCACTAATCATAATTATTACATCATTATAATCAAGATGTCAGCTAGGGCTTTCTGGTCCCTGGGAGGTTTAGGTAAACTGCTCAAATTTCTAAGTTCATAATATGTCAAATTCCAGTCTTTTCTCAAGTTTTTGTTTTTCTATTCTTTTCTGTAATTGATCCTACCCCTAAGAAACCTAGGTGTAAATATCAGTCCCTTCACCAGTTCCCCAAAGGCAAATAGTATGATATAATTTTGAAAATATGAAACTTATATGACAACTTGAGAAGTCATGAATGAAAGGGTGCTCCTCTATGAAGAATAAAGCCTTCCACATCTTACCTGCCTCATCAGAACCTACATCCAACTCCCCATTACTGTCAGTTCCATTGTTCCCAACTGCTCATTCTGGAGTCTCCATAATAGGAACTCACTCCTTGCTACCTGAAGTACAGATGCCAGTAGTACTGATATCACCAGGAAATTCACTATAAATGCTGATTTCTGGCTGTACCCAAGACAAACCCATACTCTGGAGTTTAGTCCTTAGGTTAAAGTTTGAAAAGCACGGATCTACATCATCTTCTCAGGCCTCTCAGAGTTTATACTCTACTGAAAATAGCTGTATCAAAGCAGGTTCTAAGAGAATGAAAACTAGCTATTTTGTTCCTTATTTTCTATTGCATTATGTGGTGACCAGAAGAGTGGATTTTATTTCATATCCATTTATCAGCAGGTTTTATTTATCACTGAGTTTGATCCCATTGGTAATTGTGAGTCTTCTGTTTTAGCTGGTGTCAGTATATTCTTGACTTGGTAATCCTAACACATTTGTTTCATTATTTCAACTTCTGTGAGTTATGATTTTCAGTACAGTCTATGATTCTGACTCTGTATGAATTTCCTTATGATAAATGAAGATGTCTCTGCAAGTTCACGTTAAAAATCAACTTTTATGGCTGAGGAATACAAAAAAAGAGTGACATCTGGCTTCTTGTGAATTCGTTTTGTGTCATTCATGCAGTTTTACATTACATAAACAAACTTCTACCAATTTGGAAGTAAAATGCAAAACTTCAGTTATTTAAGTGATCTGCATGAGCATCACAGAATGAACTACAAAAAGGTGGTTAATTCCCACTGATAACCATCAAGTAGGAAGAGTAACAGTAAGTACCTCAAGGTAAAGTAAAATGATGAAGTTTCAGTGTTGTGGTTTCAAACTCTGGCAACTTTGACATTTACTCACCAGGCTTCTATTAAACTCCTTATTCATTGCTGGGTAGTTATCAGATTCACCTAGTTATACGTTTTTGGAATCTCACGTGTGGTCTTCTTAATTGACAATCAAATGGTGTGCCAGAAAACAATGTTGAGAATAGAAACTGCTTATGGATAACCAAGTGTGTGAGCCATGTCATTTGGGAAAGTCAATTCAAGGGGCATAATGTATGGAAATAGTGAATAAAGACTTTTCAGAATGGGGGAGAGAAAATTGTAAGACCAGTAAATTTACATTAAACTGAATTAGGAAAGTTCGATTCCATTTGAATGATAAGTTAGGATAAAAAATAGAAAACAAAGAAAAGTTATTAATTATTAGAGTTAGCAATTTAAGATTGAAGGAGAGTCTAAGAAACCTTGTGGGAACTATTTTTTCATGGCTGGTGTTGAAGTAGTGTGACTGATACACCACTGTATGTTTTGACCTGTGATTTCTGATGACTCTTATTTCTTGACAAGATATCACAGATTTTGATAAAGCAAGACAGATAAAGCAGACATCTAACCATTCAAAGAAGTAGATTTTTCCAGTATATTCTATTTAATGCTTATTACAATTTTTCTCATCGCAGTTTGAGCATTTCTCTTACTATTTTTCACCAATTCATTCTTACTTTCTTTGCAACCTCTGAACACTAATTTGCCTATGCATTTTAAAACTTTACGTGTGCCTAGAAGAGGAAGCACATAGTGTGTGTGTGTGTGTGTGTGTGTGTGTGTTGTGGTAGTGGTTAAACTTAATTTTGCCAACCTGTTTCTTGTGGGATTCACCTATGAGATTAGTAAAGCACACTCCTGGGTGTAGCTGGGTAGGCCACAGAAGTATGAGCTTTATATATGGTCCCTGTCCCCATCTTTTCTGACACTGTTACCCTGCTCTGCTCCCACAGGCATCCCATGAATGAAACATGTTTGCTCTATCATATATTTCTGCAATGATATTTCTGCCTTGAAGCTAGTCAATCATCAAATGAATCCCCTGAAACTGTGAGCCAAATTAAACCTTACTTCCTTTAAATTGTGAGTGCTGGGTATTGTGTCTCAGTGACAGGAAAACTGACCTAAACAGAAAATTGGTGCCAGAAGTCAGATTATTTCTGTGACTATACCATATCATGTGTTTCAGGGACCATCAGAACTGCTTTGTAGGAGAAATTTTGAAAGGTTTGAAGATGTGGGCTAGGTAAGCCTGAGAATGCTACAGGCAGAGCCTAATGTGTGATTGTGGTTGGAGTGCAGGTGACCAGAATACTGATAGGAATGTGAATAGTAAGGGCCAGGTTCAGGTTTCAGTTGAGAATGAGGGCCCCAATGGCAAGTGGACTAGAGGCCCTGTGTGTGTGTGTGTGTGTGTGTGTGTGTGTATTACACTCTGGAAAAAAATGTGGCTACATTTTGCCCATGTGCTGAGACTTTGCAGAAGATTGAGGTTAAGGGTGGTAGACTGATCTGATAGAGAAAATTTCAAGGCAGCCCAACATGCAGGTTGTGGTATGGGTACTGTTGACTGCTTTTAGTCAGATGTATAGTGAGAACTGGGGGCAAAAAACACAACAAAACAATTTGATAAAATTAAGTTTTGTTATAAAAGGAACCACATATAAAGTTGGAGCAATACAGTCAGGGGTGGTAGTGCATGCCTATAATCCCAGCACTTGGGAGGCTGAGGCAGGAGGATCACTGTGAGGTTGAGACCAGCCTAGGATTCAAAATGAGATCAAGGACAGCCTGAGCTGCATAACAAAACCCTGTCTCAAAAAAAGAGAGAAAAAAAAGTTGGAGCAATGGAGGAGTTGTTGCTGAAGAGATTAGCACCATTAAAAGCAAACCAAGTACACTGTACAGGAACAAGAAAGACATTTTTAGAGCATTTCAAGAATCAGCAAGAGCCCCACCCGCCACAGACTCAAAAGTACAAAAGTATAAGTCTTTCATTTGGGACAGAGTTCCTGGAACCCCTTTTGCAAAAGGACCTCCTAGGGAATTGGTTCCCTAGGATTTATTTTGGTGTGCTCAACCGTCAAGGCACTAAGAGACTACTGCACACATAGTCCAAGAGGTATTGTTTACTGCTTACACTAACAGTTGATCCTGACATTTTTCACATGATACTGATTTTACCAGTATGCAGAATGTGTGAGTTATGAGTTGAGGGAGGCTTCAACCCACCCAAATTTCAAAGACAGGCATAGGAATACAGACAAGGAATCCCTGAGAGGGCACTTTGTGAAATTGTGCGAATGAAGCTGAAGGTGTGGCAGAGACCCAAGGAAGTCAAACATGAAATGTCTCCCAAGGGAAACTGCAGGGCATGAGCAAAGCCAGCTCATGAGAGAGACTGTATGGGCTGCAATTTGTAAGGCCATGAGGAAAGAGCACCCAAATTCTCTGAAAATCGCATTTCACTACCATGTGGTTGGATTTGGGGCATAAAAATCACATGATTTAATGTTTGTCCTGTTGAGTTTCAGTCTTCTTTTGGTCCTGTTCTTTTCTGTCCCTCTGCTCTTCCTTTTAGGATTGGGAATGTTTACTGTGTAAACATTTGGAATTGTTACACTTTGGAATTCTTGCAACTTCCTTTTTGTTTTTATAGGAATTCACAGCTGAGAGTTTGCCTTGTTTCACAGGAGACTTTGACTTGGAATTTTGAGCAGTACTGGGACTGTTGAGACTTTTGGGAAAGGGATAATTGTGTTTCAGTTGTAAGTGGGATAGTCATGTCATGTTAAGCAGAATTATGACCTTGTGTTTATTTGGAGATTGAATATATCTTAAGGAAATCTATTGGGGTGTCAAGTTGACAAAGGATGGAATATAGTGGTTAGAGTTAATCGTGTCAACTTCATTGGCTTGGGACTTGCCTAGATGGTTAGTATATCACACTTCTTTATGCATCTAGGTAGGCAAGGAAGTATGAATTAGGGTACAATATAAGGTGTGATCAAACTATAAAGTGAATGTTCAAACTAAAAAGTCATCACACTGTCATTAATCC
Source organism: Dasyprocta punctata (assembly GCA_004363535.1). Classification (NCBI taxonomy): domain Eukaryota; kingdom Metazoa; phylum Chordata; class Mammalia; order Rodentia; family Dasyproctidae; genus Dasyprocta; species Dasyprocta punctata. The sequence continues at coordinate 6,118 of RJWM01006862.1, read as the reverse complement.
TCCTCAAAATACCACACCCTTGCTTTAAGCACACTTATCCCTTTATTCTCACCACTTTCTGAAGCAGTTCTGGAGGTACTCTTTTATGAGTTTCCTTAGAAGGCGTGATCAAAAATATTGTTAATACTGCCGTTGTGTGTCATCCAGTGGAAAAGCTTGGTACATTATGGTGTATCCTTATGCACCTAATTTGCCAGATCTGGCTCTGTGCAAATGCTGACTCCGCCCCAAAATCAAAATGACCATGAAAGATAAATACTTTGAATAGATTAATGACATCATGATCAGACATGATATTGCAAGTAAAGATCCATAACTGCTTCAGAAAGTGGTAAGAATGATGGGACAGATGTTATTTGAAGTGAGGAGGACTATTTTAAGGATGACTGATGGAAATTATCTTTTACTATAATACATTTTTTAAAAATTAAGTAGTCTCCATATCTTTCAATCATACCACATATGTGAGTACTGGCCTGTTACTTTCTGTCATGGTCCCCCTGGTCTGTTTCCTGGCCACCATGAACTAAGGAGATTTGCTCTGCCACAACTTTAACCTATGATGTTTCTGTCTTGCAGCAGAATGGAATGAATCCCTTAAATCTTAAACCAGATTAAATCTTTCCTCTTTTGTGCTGTGGTTGTTGGTTATTGTGCCTCAGCAATAGGAAAGCTAACTCATATAGTATGTGTGCTCACAATTTCTGTCCTGTTTTTAAAACATACTTTGTCAGTGACTGTACTGATACTGCTTATGCCTTCCCAGGAATATGTTTCTCCCATAGAAGCAGATGTCCTTTCAAGAGAAAAATAAAATCTGATTTTGATTTGTTTTTCAAATGTCTGAGTGCAGGATCAAATAATATAAGGGAAAATAAATACATTAAACTTGTGCCTTGGAGATAGCAAAACTGAAGTAGTGAGTATTTTACAGGTATGGTTTTAATTAGTGATACACTTGCTGCAAAATAATTTCTGTAATGTAGTAATTTAAATTTTACATTCATTCATGATACCACTTTAAATTCATGAAGCTTTCCTGATTGAAATTATTTATTCCTATTCCTCAAATCTAAAATGAGAGAAATAGAAAAAGATAGAACATGAGAGAGAAAAGGAATCAACAGGTATTCCTAAATATTTACAGATAATTTACTTTTTCTCATTTAAAAAATCTCATTCCTTGGGCTTGGAGAGTAGCTCAGTGTTGGAATCCATGCTTAGTAGGTGTAAGGCTTTATGTTAGATCTCCAGCACCACACACATCTTTTATTTCTTTTGGCATATTCAGTTTCCCATATAATCAATATTTTCTTTTTATATGAAAAAATAATAAATCGAATTGTTTGAAAATACACCAGGTACATACAAACACACATGTATGCAGCCCGTGGTGTATTACTTTATGACATCCTATCCTTTGAATGCCCTTGACCTGCCCCAAGGAAGGGTATAGAACCATCCTTTACTGATGTGTAGTCACATTTACCAAGCTGAAAACAATCGACATATTTTGAAATAAAGTTGCTACTGCTATTTTATTGAATATGGTGCTGGTTTTGCCATTTCTAAGCCAAATCCATGCCAACCAGCAAGTTTGTCAAATCCAAATTTAGGACACAAGGTTTGACAAACTAACTGATTCAAAGGAATAACTAGAAAAAACATTGTATTATATTGTATGTATAGATTTATAAAGTACAATTCATGAATTTTAAGAGTACAGTTTAATTTTGACTAATATATACAGTTGTGTAGCCTCCATCCTCATCATTACATGAAAAGTTTCCATGATTCACAAGTTCTCTTGTGTTCCTTTTCAGTTAATACCATAGTGTCTCCCCTGTCCTAGCCTATGCCCTGACAACTGTGGCTGATCGGCTTTTTATACTTAATAACAGAAGTTAATGGTTCCCTTTTATTCCTAGTTTTCTAAAAATTCTTATCAGGAAATGATTTTGAAGTCTATCAAATGTGTGAATTACAGGGGTAACTCAGTTTGCAAATTTAATTTCTTTTACGATTTGTGGGGAGATGGCTGTGTTTGTATTTTTGCGGGGAAGATGGCTGTAGTCATGGTTGTTAAACAATGCGGAGTTAGCCAGTGGAAGCAAAATTTTGCCTAAAGCTTTTGCCAACTGAATTGTTTGCAAATAGAACAGTTTGTGAAATGAGGTATTACCATATATGATCGTGTGTTTTTCCTCTTATAATCTCTTAATCAGTTACATTAATACTTTTATCAATATTAACATAATTCCAAGGATAATACCAATATGTAGAGGTGATTTGTCTATTTTTGTCAAGAAGTCTGTATCCAGATTGTAAGCAGTTTGTTTGTAAGTAGAGCATCCACTTTGATAAAATGTAATTAAGTTTTCCTATACTATACTATTTGTGGGGAGAGTCACTATTCACAGGATATACTCTATCTCCTTAAAGGAATATTTATGTAAGTAAATGCTTGTGGGATTATGAAAAAACTTATGGAATTCTGCACAGGTTATTTGTTCCTTTTCCCTCAATTAGTTATTTATTCAATCATTTATTTACGTTACTATGGACTCATGGATATATATTCTATACTTTGGTTTGCAATTCAATACTATATTGTTTATTTTGTTGCTCAAAAGTTGTTTCCTACATTCCTTTGACATACTGCAATTATTGTGTTTTTTGAAATTTTCTTTTGTTTTTTCAAACATTTCTTTTCTGGCACTTAAAGATGATCCTGGCTTGTATTGTGCATTTCTAGACTCAGAATCTTAGAATTGACCAATTGTCAAAAAAAAAAAAAAAAAAAAAAAAGAATCCACCAGTATAAATTTTTGTATATATAATTTTGCTCTTGAGGTTGTTATGTTACCATATAATAAGTTTAAATATTGCTTCCTTTTCTCTACTGGAAAATTTGATTTGACTTCTTTTCTATTTCATGTATCCTGGGGCTTCCCTATAAGGCTATCTAATTCTATTATATTTTTGATAGTATAGTTTAATCTATTGATTCTAAATTTTAATAGCTGTCTGTATTTTCAATTGAACCACTTTAAGTGTGTTGTATTTTTTTATAAATTTTTCCAATTTCATGTATTAAAATTTATTTTAAAAATTATTAATGACATTGCCATATCTTTTTAATCAGTGTAGTTTCTTTAGTTTATGTCATATCTTCACTTCTAGTATTGTCTATTTTGACTTCTCTATTTTGTTTAATTTGTTATTATGACCAGAAATGTATTAGTCTTTTCAATAATTGTTTATGTGGTGTTGGCTTCTTTTATCATCCATGTATTTATCATATTTATTACTTATTCCTTGTTATTTTAGTGAGATTTATTATATTCTACTTGTTTTGTTCTTAGGTTTGTTGTTTACTTATTTTTAAAATAATTCCTCTTTTCATATATAGCAACATTTAGTAATTCCTCTAAATACCATGTTAGCTATACTATGAAAGTTTAATGTATATGATTTTGAAATTTTGTGTGCAATAACTCACAATTTCATTATTTTTTGACCCAAGAATTGAATATAAAGTACTTTTAAATTTCCAAATTTATTTATTCTTATTCAAATAGTATTTATTGTATACACACAAAATAATTGAAAACGCTCTAGTCACAAGTAATGCCACAGTTAAAAAACAAAAAAGGGAGAGCAATTGTGTTAAGTTCCAGGAGTTAACAGGAGATAGATGATAAAATTAATTTTTTTTTTCTTTTTGCAACACTGGGGATCAAAACTCACAAGCTCATGCCTGCCAGACAGGTGCTTAAGTCACTGAGCCAAACTCCCAGCCCTGGCTTTTTGAGGCAGGGTCGCACTATGTAGCTCAGGCCGGCCTTGCGCTCGTGTTGTAGCCCAAGCCGGCCTTGAACTCACAACGCTCCTCCTACCTCAGCCTCCCGAGTGCTGGGATTAAAGGCGTGCGCCACCATGCCCGGCTTAAAATTATATTTTATGTTTGTAATCGTTTAGTGAAAAATAGAGAAGAGAAATAGAAAAAATGTTCTGAGAAATCCCATAAAATGTAACATTTGTGAAAAATACCTAAAGGAAACGAGGCAATGAGTGCTCAAATGTATACAGAAAGAATTCTAGCAGAAGAAACTGCTAATGAAACGTTCACAGGTAGAATATATTAATGGAATGATAGAGGCCAGAGTGCCTGGAGCTAATAGAATGAGAAAAAGAGGGAAGAAGAGAGCTCAAAGAGACAATGCCAGAATCCACTGAAAGAATCTGCAGGGAAGTGTGATTCATTCAGTTCTCAGAATCACTCACGGCAGTGGTAGGATTGAGAAGAGAGTGAACGGGGGCAAAAGGAGACCAACAAGGCAAAAATAATAAAATAAAATAAAATAAAATAAAATAAAATAAAATAAAATAAAATAAAATGAAATGTCATTCGTTTGTGGTTTACAAAATGGTTAATAGTTGTCAGGTCTCTGACTAGACCCTTGCCCAACTAGGAGGAAAAAACTCCCCCAAACAGTTCTGTTATTCACACCTAGAGGGACATGGTGTTCAACAGGAAGCTGACAGCTCTCCCCACACAGCTCAACCTGCAAAGAGGTGGTTCCATGAAAAACCACAAGAGATTTTGCATAGTTATTTTCAAAAGAGTTGCTCAGATTACCAGATATAGACATGCAAAATTGATCTAATCCTGTGAATATTAACTCTTTTGTTCCAAGAACTAATACAGTTAGTAGTACAATCATCTTAGCTATCTTAAGTGTATATATACAAATTTATATCTTTTTTTCTTTTCCCTTCCTTCTTTTCTCCTTTTCCCTCTCTGAGTCATTTTTGTTATGTTTTGTTTCTACCACCTTGTTTTGAAAGCCTATATTGTTATTGTTTGAGTTTTCTGTTATTGTTATTTCTTTTTTGTTTCTTGTTTTTCCTGTATTTTTTTTTAATTTTTCCTCTAATACACACAGGATAGGTGTACATGTATAAAATTATACATGCCTACAATTTCTCCTAATGAGTTTACAAGAATCGATTTTATTGTGTGTGATGATATGAACAGCTATTTTGAAGAAAATGAGACATTATGGTAGCCATTGCTGATTTCCTGTCATCTTGTTTTGAAGTCCTACTATGCTTTTATCCTTTGTTTTGATTTGTTCTAGTCTGTTTTCTATTATTTGATTTCAATATGCGTGAGGGTATAGACAGCTATTTTGAAGAGAACAAGAGATATTATGGTAAACATTGTTGATTTCCTATTGTCTGGTTTTGAAGGCCCGTAATGCATTCATTCTTTTGTTTTGATTGATTTTATACTGTTCTGTGTTGTTTGAATTTATTGTGTGTGAAACTATGGACAACTATTTCAAAGAAAACAAGAGACATTATTGTAAGCAATGTTGATTTCCTATTGTCTTGTTTTGAAGTCCTATGTTGCTTGCATTGTTCTGTTCTGATCTGCTTTGTTCTGTTTTGTTTTGTCTTATTCTCTTTAAAATAAAAAAAGAAAAACCGCGAGACATGCTGTGCCTGCCAGCATTCTCTCTACCCAACCCTATCACCTAGCCTTAGACCGTCTTCTCAGTGACCCATAATTTTGTACCCCCCTCATCAATACCTCCCTCCTCTAATTAAACTCCCCTATAAAAACCTCACCCCTTGCTCAGTGAGAAAGGTCTTTTCGCCCTTGCAATCAGCAATAAAGTCCTCACATGTTGCTTCAACTTTGCCTGCCTCAGTGATTTCAGTTGTGCCTTGGTTTAGCCTAACAATAGTCACAATGTTTCTCCAGTTCCTGTAGAAAATATATTCTTCAAATATTGAATGCAATATTACATATACATTAATGTAATTAGATCAGATTTATTCATTATGGTTCCAAATCATAAATATTTTGTCATATTTTTATCTATTTCATTCATCAGTTACTACAAATATGTTTAGTCTTTCAGTATGATAGTTTTTTTTAATTTTGAAATTTACTGTTCAAGCCGGGCGTGGTGGCGCACGCCTTTAATCCCAGCACTCGGGAGGCTGAGGTAGGCGGAGCGTTGTGGGTTCGAGGCCAGCTTGGGCTACAACGCGAGCGCAAGACCGGCCTGAGCTACATAGTGCGACCCTGCCTCAAAAAACCAGG
>RJWM01006861.1:0-81579 GCA_004363535.1 Dasyprocta punctata | reverse complement strand
ATTTCAAATTTTATTGTATCAAGGGAAATACATTGCGTTAGGAAATTCAACTAAAATGTTTAAATATTCTGTGTTAAAAAGGTTAAATCTTGTAAATTTTTGATGACTGTAAAGCCATTTAAATTAGTGACACAAATAATAGGACATATGATAGAACTCTCATATCCAACAGCATTTACTCTTTCTACAAAAAAGACCAACTCATGCCCATAATAGGCTGAAAACTTTGTGTTAAGGGGTACAATTACTCCCATGGGGGAATCTTTCTGGTTCCAAATAGTAAACTGTATTAGTTCCAAATTATCTTGTATCCATCAGACAGGACAGGCAATGTTGTGGAAACAAGTTAACCTTCGTCTCATCTCCTGTGACTTTATCCAAAGGAAATTATTTCTTAGTCATAGCAACTCTACTGCATGCGAAGCAATATTTTAGTCAACTGTACTGTACTGAAAATCTAGAGGGCTTTCATCATGATACAATTCTTGCCACCATAACATTTCTGGTTTTTCAACATGTGTTTTAAGATTCCTAGGAAAAGGAAAAAGAAAACCTAGAGAACGGACAAATTATCACCACACTTTCTGACCTTGATATCTAGAGACAGCTACACAGAACCAGCCTAACTCCAGGGAGGGCCGTGATGTGCAGGGGATACAGGTGTCTGATGATTATTTATTTCACTTACTCATGATTGCAATAAATACGATAAAAAAAGTGAAAACACTGAGGCATAGCTGTCAAAAAGTTACTGCTTTAGGAAACCTTGCTAAAGCTATTTACAAAAGCATGCTGTCCAAAGAGGTGGCTTATTTTTTATATGAAAAAGAAAGACAAGAAAAAGATAATAATATCTAAAGTTATTTTATGAAGGATTTTTACTTCTTGCTAAACCTTTCAAAAATTTATAATAGATGAAATACAGTTGTTTCTGTGAGTTTTATGTAAAATATGTGAACATAGACATTTTAATAACAGACTCACTAAATGAAAGTATGTTGATCTTACAATATACTTGGAAGTGAATATCAAGAAAACTTTTCTTAGGGCTGGGAGTTTGGCTCAGTGGCTTAAGCGCCTGCCCTGGCAGGCGCAAGGCTGTGAGTTCAATCCCCAGTGCCGCAAAAAAAAAAAAAAAAAAGAAAACTTTTCTTAAATGAAGAAAAATGTGCAGCTTTACTACATATCTCTTTTTAAAAACACAGCATCAGGTGAAACATTGCTTGGGTCTCCTACTGAATGCACTCTGATGTTAATCAAGTTATTTAACTTTTCTGTAGTTTCATTCTTTATATATAATATAAATTAAAATAGTATAGCACTCAAAAGTGTTGTGAAGAATAGAGGGAAAATACATGTGACATGTACAGCATAGAAGAAGCACTGAGTGCATATTAGCAAACTACTAGCATTATCACAAATTTGACTTGAGTCTAGTGTGATTTCCACTAATAAACCTTTCATTTCTAAGTTTCATAATAAATTTAATTGTACAATGTTTTATAGGCACATTTTAAAAGATATTGTAGATTTATTTGCAATTTAATGAATTTAACTTTATATTTTTCTATATATTTAATTTTAAAGTTTGATAGATAAATATCTTTAGCATATTGCTTTTTTCAAAAATGTAAGAAATGCACAGTTATATGAAGTAAGCCAAAATGTATGTATTTGGTTATATTTCAGCTCTAAATTAAGTACTAATGTATAGCAGAATACTCAATCTTTGATTTACCTTCCATGACTGACAAAATTAAATAATATAGCCGAGATGGCTTAAAGAACAGAAATATAAATCTCATACTCCAGGGCACAGAAAGCCAAAAATCTAACTGCTGGGCAGCCTGGTGCTGGTTGGGGTCCTTTTTCTTGGCTTGCAGCTTGATTGCCTTCTGTACATGCTCATGCGTTACAGAGAGAAGTCAGGCTCTCCCATGTCTCCACTTATAAGGGCACTAACCCCACCATAAGGGCTTCACACTTTTGCACTCATCCAATCCTAGTTAGCTGTCAAGGAAAGGCCCGATCTTGAAATACAGTTGCAATGAGGGTTAAGAATTAATACATGTGTCTGAAAGTGTACATAGACATTTAGTCAATGATACAATCAAATACTGATTTCAGCCAGTGAGGAAGTGTGGGAGCTCTGATAGTAAGACTGAGACCTAACTGGCCTCCTCTGTGAACACTAAGGAAAAAAGTAGCATAAGTTCCTGCTGACACACTGCAGGGGAAAAGTAAACACAGCTGAGATCCTGTAGTTTACACGGATATGTACCATGGGTGATGGGCGGCAGATAAATCCTGTGTTACTCTTAAGTGCTTGGACCCATATCTGAGTGAATAAAAGCAGTATGCACCAACCACTCAGGGATCTATCAAAAAGAGGAGTCCCTGGTTTCCACATTTTAACCTAATCCTGTGTCTCTTTTTTATCCTCAACATCCTTTGGTCAGGTACAAGCTTGTAGGCTGGCTTCTACAGGGAAGCATTTGTAAGGGAGATATTTTATTGTCAGAAGTTGTCTTAGTAGGCTTGAATTTCCATAACAAAGGCCCATAGACTAAAGGGATAAAACAAATGAAATGCATTTTCTAACTATTCTGGGGTCTGGAAGTTTAAAATCAGGTAGTCAGCATAGTTAGGATCCGATGAGATCTCTCTGGCAAACTGAACAGCCACCTTCTCAATGTATCCTCACCTGGCAGGAAGATCTCTCACAATTTAGTTTCTCATAAGGTAGTAGTCCTACAGGGTCAAGGTCCTACCCCTAGGATCCCACATTTATCCCTCAGTATCTCTTAAAGACCCAACCTCCAAATGAGGTTACTATAGGGGAAAGGACTTCAACACAAGCAGTTTAAGGAGACACAGTTCAGTCTATAGCTTTAGTGAATAAAGATGAACTGAAATAAATGAACACGGTTTTAGAAATAACAATTCCATTTGGAAATAATAATCTATACTCAAAAAGAAAAAAGATAAAGTTTGGTGAGAATTTAGAGCAAAGGGAAAGTTTTTCATTGTTGGTGAGAATGTAGGAAAGTACAGCCATAATGGAGATGCCTCAAAAGGAGTTAAAAAGAACTATGACATTATCCAGCAGTCTATTCTTTGAAAACCCAAAGATAATGAAATCAGAATGTTGACGATTTTGTTATGCTCCTGTCTTCATTGTAACATTCTTTGTAATAACCAAGATAAGAAACTAACCTAGATGTGTCTATTGCTTTCTGAAAAGGAAAAGTAGGCGATATGTATACACAGATTTTATATATATATATATATATATGTATATATATATATATATATATCCTTACATTAATGAAAAGATAATAGAATACTATTCAACTTGAAAAACAGATCTTCTCACTGTCATTTGTCACAACATGATGAAGCTAGAGGAAATTATGCTGAGTGAAACCAAAAAGACAAATACATCATGGTCTCATGTATGTTGAATCTAATAAAGTTGAACTCATGAAAACTGAATGAAGACTAGTAGTTAAGGATTGAGGAGATTGCAGTGATGTTCAAAGGATACAAAGTTTCAGTTAGGCAGGATAAATACATTCTGGAGATACATCTTAGAACATAATTTATATAGCAAATAATAATGTCTGTTGAAAATTGGTAAGAAAGAATACTTTAACTAGTCTCATCACCAAAGAGATTAGTAAATACGCTATATTAGTATGTTCATTAGTTTGATTAAATCATTTTAAAGTGTGTACAGGTCAAAACGTCATGTTGTACCTCACAAATATGTTTATTTTTTTCAGTTTTACCTTAATAAGGTAAAGTAAAATAATTTAGCCACCTAACACAACTTCTTTCAGCATTTAAGAAGAAAGTAGGGCATGTTAGGCATCATGGGCAAGTGGTGGAGTAATGAATCCAACATGAATTTAAAACATGGGTGTCTCTGAGACAATGGAGCACAGGACTATTAGAGAGGGAACCATGAAAATTAATTGCCCAACATGGGGTCATTCAAGCCACACCCCACTAAATGGAATCAAAGACCATAAAGTCAAATGGGAAGTACTCAGGTCAGGGATGCCTGCTTCAAGAATCAACCGAGTGAAAGAGTGTGGTCTATCTTTGAGACTGTATGGACTTAGTAACTAACTGACTGTGAACCATTCATGACACTAGATAAGCTTTACAGAGTAACTCACCAGTCAGAGGTGGCAGCTCTGGGAAGCACTGAAAGTACCAGTGAATTTTCTTTCAAAATAACTTGCTTAGGTTTCTCTGTGCTGATAAAACACCCTTTGCTTACATTCTCTGCATATACTAGTGAGCACTGCAGCCTGCTCATGTGTGTCTATATTGCAATTTTACTCCTTGTCATCAAATGTAAGACATTTTTAAAGAAGATCAGACTGTAGGAGGGCATTTGGAAGTATTTTTGCTGAACAACAAAACAGTATCAGAAGTTTATTTCACTCATTCTAATAGAATCTTAAGATTCTCTAAAAGCTACATGCCATAATTTTTAAAAACTGGCACTAGATTCCATAATTTTAAAAAATCATATTCCCTGGCCACTAACAGCCCACAGTTTATTTTAGGACACCGATTGTAAACAGACAAATTTTAAGACATGCAGTAAATGCAAAGGTTGAGTTTCATTCTCAAGGACATAGGACAGTAAAGAGGGATATCCTTTTTACTTGGGAAAAATTGATAGACGGACAGCTTCTTAAAGGAAATTCTCATCTGAGAATTAGAAGTGAGGATTGATTATTGAGGCCAAGATCGAAAAGTCAATATGCTAGAGGATATTTTTCAAAAAGAACCTCATGAGTAAAGTGAAAAAGGTGTGAGAAAGTTAACTGTGCAGTTAACAGGAAACTACACCACATTGCTCAGCAATACATTTCCACAGGAAGCAGAGCGATGAGTGGCTTCAGCTGTAGACAAGGACGAGTTTAGGGAGGGTTATCTTTTAAGTTAGCTGTATCATCCAAGGCTTTAGTAAGCTACAAATCCATCTTGCCCCATCCTGGAGAAAGCTCATTCTGGGGAAATGAGAAAATAAATTTAAAGAGAAAATATAAGGCAAAAAGAGATTTTAAGAAATGATGTGAGTCTTTACAACAAGAGCAGTTAATGTTTCCACAGAGGGACAGGAACCTACAGAAGAACAAAATAAGGAATTCGCAGAAAATTATGAGGAAAACCAAAAGAGAATAGTATCTTAGAAACAAAGTTAAAACTGTACCCTCCTGTGATTAGCAATATGAGTTTATCCCAAACTGCCAGCCATGCAGTTTTGCTTTTACTATTTCATCAAAGCAAAAGTAGAGCAATACATTCTCTTTTCTCTATGTATTTTTTTTTATTATTTGCTCTTCTTCCCATGAAAATATTGCATGAATTCTCTCATAACCTGCTAAGATATAAATTAGAATAAACATTGAACTCCTAAATTTCTGATTTTGGAAAAATAATTTAGAAAGTGTAGGGAATCCTGATTCTGGGGAAAGATGTGATGAATTTTAAGAAAGATGTTTTGTTAACACTAAAGAGCCCTTACTTTTAGTAATGGAATATTCTGAAGAGAATTTCAAGGGAGATATAAGGCATAGTAGATGTGGTCAGTTCTTGAGAAAAGAGGCTAGTGCTTGTCCAGTTTCACTTGTAGACTGACATACCCTTAAAAATGTAATTATTGTTCATTCATCTTCAAAACTTTTCATTTATAAAACTGTTTATATGAATAGACAAAAGCCAATCCTTCAAGTGTCCAGACACATCTTTACAATTTACTATCCCCTTTTTTCTCCTTCTCTCCTTTCAGCCTCTCTATTCCAGATAAAAAATGAGAGAAATTTCCTTGGTTCAAATATCTTATAGAAAATGCAGAGCCAAGTCTTATGACATTGAGCAGAGGAAACACACAAGAATGGCAACCCTCCCTATTCATGTGGAAGAACATTTCTTCCTAGGGGAATTGACTTTTTAAACATTATTTTTTTCTCAAAATTAGTTGTTCCTCAAGTGTTTATTTGCAAATTCCTGACACACTTCATAATTTTCTCATACGTGTCAACTTAATTACTTCTACAGGTAGTTTTTTTTAATTAAGCAAAAGAATGTCAAAATCATTTATAACTAGTGGCATAATTTTAGATTTTTATTTTTCATGTGAACTAGTTCATTTTTATCTTAAGTGAAATTAGAAACCATCAAAATATCATGAGATACTTCTGCTACATGTCTAATGAAATGAATTTATACTTTAACAAGTAACAAGGAATAGATTTTATTACATATATTACCAAAATGATATGTAAGAAGTCATCCACCATTCATTTTATAAAATGGTATTGTGTACACAAAATTCTCTTTGGTAAGCTCTGAAGAGGACATCAAATCTAAATAAAATACAAAAGCAATTTCCATTTAGCTTTTCATTATTTTTTCCTTGGACTAGGAATGAAAAAAAATATAAAACCAAATTTTGTAATGATTTAGAGGAAAAATGAAAATTCATAAGTGATCAATCATATCTGAATTCATTTTCTTCTCTTTTGCAGTCAAATTACATGAAATGAAAATTGTGCAAGTGCCATGCCAGTAACCTTCCTGGGTCTTTTTGTACCACTCCACATTATCAGGAAAAACAATCCACTACTTTTGCTGTTTCTGCTCTTTATATTTAAATGCCAATATTAATCAATCATGTCAATTTGAACATATTCAAATTATTCCTAGAATGAAGAGCATCTGACTTTCAAATGATGTTTGAAATACACATGCAAAAAATTGTGTTTACTTTGATCTTCTGCTACTTGGGTCAGGACCAAACATTCTGCCTAGGAATTAAAATGAACTTTGATTTCATATCTTTGATGCAAAGTCTTTTGTTTTGGTATAAGGGGTAAAATTCATTTGAGAAAGAATGAAATGTATAACCAGGATACCAGACTCTTAATGTTTAGAGTATTTAGTTGCCAATTCATAGCTTCTACTAAAATGATGGGAAATTTGAAGTTGGAAATATTTCACTGCATTTTTCTAATCTAACAAAAGAAGCTTCTGCACACATAAAAGATGTGACCACAACTTTCGGGAGAGCCCCTCCTGTATGGCTGTAGTGCCAAATAGACCCACACACAGCAGCTGGCTCCGGGTGGGACTCCCTAAGGTCCTGTGAGTGAATCTGTTCCCAGTGGTTATGAAATGGTCTTTTATTGTTTCTGACAAGCATAGCAGTCTGGTCACAGGTGTATAGGACAGCTTTTAAAACAAGAAATAAAGAATATCAAAAATTTGGCTGTGAGTGTTATTATAATTCCATAGACACTAGAGTAAATAAAATTAAACTTGCAATTTTACAAGGCAATATTTGAAAGCATTGTGATGAGCAAGAAGCTTGGTCTTTTAGAAATATGTATTTGTTTTGGTGAAATAATACCTCATATATTTAAAGAGGTTAATAATTTAACAGCTTCCATTTGTGTATTTACTGATTTAGTTTACTGGGAACATATCTGTCATGACACTTAATTCCTAGTGGGCACAAATTTTTCATGCATGGATCCAAAACTTTGTGAAACTGAATGCTATATGAATGTGCTAGTTTGGGAGCACTATACATTCCTTTAAAGCTGCTTTCAGAATATAGTAGAAAGTAGGAGAGATTGGTCAACTGAAGCATTTCCATCATTAGATTACATCTTCTACTTCCTTAAAGGGGTTACTTCCTGTGCCCACTAGCTTTCTTTACAGCTCTTGTAAAAGTATGTAATGCTTCTGATGTAATCCTTCATTTCCCTTACAGATTACTTAGAATCCTGGTCTCATTTTGTTTCTCAATCAGTTTCACTGGATGATTTTTCTCAGTTCTAGGCATTTTCTTAGCATTCATTATCCTCTTGTTTTCTCAATCTCCTGAAGTTTGACAAATTTTGCCTTTATAATTTCCTGTAGTTTGACAAATTTTGCTCGTATATTGATTTGATCATGTCTTTCTAATGTTTAATTCATGTTTTCATGAGATTTCAAAGTTCTCACTATCTAAAGCATTTTAAACATGCTAGACATGAAAAAGATTACATTCTACTCAGAACAACTTTGCTGCTACATAGAAAACAGAAATTTATATACATTTATACATTATAGAGTTTGTAAGTATATGTATTATATGTGTGTGTGTGTGTGTGTGTGTGTGTGTGTGCATATACACACACACACACACACATATATATATATGGTGGAAGGGTGGCTACCAGGAATGAACTCTTGACCCCAATTGGACTCTCCAGGAAGGTGCTGTGAAACTGAGCTATATCCTTGGGCCTGTAAGCATATTTCAAAACAATCAAGAATGCAAACACTTGCAAGTGTACAAAAAGACTTATAGGAATCATTCACATTTCATAGTACAAATAAATAGCTTGATTACATTACATGCCTACATTTCCTGTGCTGTCTCATCTGCCCATGAGAAAGACTAGAATCTTTCAAGTAACTAGTGGGGAGAAAGCCTGTTCTGGGCTCAGATCTCCAACTCTTTCCACAGGCTTTTCTTTCCACTTTGCTGAAGTTGTTTTTACCTGAGTCTTCCCAGGGATCCACAGAGGTTTGAACTTGCCTCTCCTGCACACAAGCCAGGAAATCTCCATTCATTTTGTTGGGTAGAACAATCTGGCTCTTCTTCAGTTCTTCCAAATTCATGATGTATGCACTGATTCCTTAAGGACTAAATATCAAAATATAGCCCAACTTTGTCTCTGTGTTCTGCGATACAAATCTACTAAAACAACGAGGACAATGAATCCAGCTGATGGTTAAGGAAAAATACATAACAGAGGGAGAAAGAGAGTATGATTCACGTGCCTGGACAACAAAAGGCATGGTATCCAAGAAAGAGGAAAGCAGCGTAGAGCATCCAGGAGCTGGTCTCCAATCACGGGAAGCCTAATGTTCTGTTGGACATGATCTTCCAGAACTTCAACAGACAAGGTCATTCAGGAACCATATGGGCTGAAGTCAAGAATATTTTCACTTTGCACTCATACCTGAACAAACAAAGCAAGACCACTACCCATGCCCTGATGCTGGCTGAGTGACTGTTAATGCTTTTAGAATTTCAGATTTCTTGAGTGTGTTGACACCATGTCCCATTCCACTGCCATGGGGATGGTGACCCAGACATTCGTCCACATGTACCATGACCCACCCTATAATAGGTCTTTCCCAATACCCTCTAGGAAAAATGCTTCTTACTTATTACAATGAGTAATAAACCCAGTCTGTTCTGGGAAATAAACGTTTCCTGGGTGGCAGTAGCAGGTCAAAATTATCTTCATAATAATAGCTATGATAGATCTTCATAATGACAGTTAGATGTTACTTGACTTTTCCTCTATTTCTGAATTTCCATGAATTGTGCAAAGTTTGTAGTAGATAAAACTATTAAGATTCTTGTGGTCAATAACTTGTCTGACTGTTTTGTGACTGCTACTGCATTAATAGTATCTGTATTAACACCAATGCTTGTTGTAAGAGAGAAAAATCCCTGATTTAAGAATGTCCGTGTCAAAAATAGTGAAAGTAATTTTACCTTTCAATTGTCTGTGGCCACCTGAAAAGTCCATGAATAAATGTCTTCATGGTGAAAAGAACAAGGAGCACTAGTGTTACTTGAAAGGATTAACAATCTATGGTTGTTCAACTCAGATATTTGCTGGATAATTTGTAAAAAATGGATAAAATGAGCCTGTCTCTTCAAAACCAACTGATAGTATTATTCAAAGTCAAATTTGTATATCCTAGTGAAGATGAGAAGTTTGAAAAATATATAACTGCAACTGTGAGCTTGACAGCTTCCAGCACTTAAAGAAGATATACCAACATTTGGAAATTTGCATATTCACTGAGCTGATATTTTCTAAATGTCAAATGCGTGATAATCATACATACGATAAAGATTCATCCAAAGTGCAAGAGTCTCCAATGGATTTTAATGCAACAAAGTCGGAAAAGGCGGGAAGGCAATTGAAACATTCCTCCCATTTCCAAATACATAACTGGGTAAGGATGAACTTCCTAGACTTCAAAAAGAAAAATCTGGCAATAGATTGAATCAGACACAGCTAAAGAATTCCAAGTATCTTTTATTCTTCTGAGCATTAGAGAAGTTGCCAAAAATGTAAATCTGCACTTTTGTAAATTTTACCTTTTTTCTACAATATTGTTTGTATGGAAAATATCTTATTTATGTTAACATGTGATGTTTCCCTATTGTATAAGATATTAGTCAATAATTTACGATAGAATGTGAACAAATGATATTGAATCATTTATCAGTTTTAATTTCTAATAGAAAACAAATAAGATTGATCATGGATAGACAGATACTCAAGTTATTTAAGAACTTCATCCAACACCAAAAAACTCAACAGATGCTTAATTAATATATTATCACAAAGTTAATTAATTATTGCACACAACTTTCTGTCCATTTGGGATACTGAATACATTAGATGTCACACAGATGGCAGAGTGAAAGTCTTAGGTTTATTTTAAGAGATCATCATGCTAAGATAAAAAAATTAAATATTATCTCTTTAATTTTCTAATTTTTAGGATGATCCTATTTCAGTGACAACCTGATAAGATTTAATTTTAGGGAAACTTTGCTCTTAATTTTTTATTTTTTTTGGTGGCACCGGGGACTGAACTCGCAACCTCACACCTACCAGACAGGTGCTTAAGCCACTGAGCCAAACACCCAGTCCTAGATTTTTGAGGCAGGGTTGCACTATGTAGCTCAGACTGGCCTTGCACTCGCGTTGTAGCCCAAGCCAGTCTCGAACTCCCAATACTCCTACCTCAGCCTCCCGAGTGCTGGGATGCTCTTAAATTACTGAAGTATAAATTCAAATTCCTTTATATTTGGAAGATCGAAGGGGTAACATACTAATGGTGAATAACAATATTCTAACATACGTGAACATAAATCAAAATATAAAAAATTGCCATTTTAAAATGCAAAGGAAATGATAGTAAAGTATAAAATCTTCAGAGTTTAGAAAAGAAAAATATGGAAGAAGCTTTATGGCTAGCTGCAAAACAGTAACATTGTCCTGTAAAAGATGAAGTGTGTCAGTTTGACTTCCTGCATAAATTTACTCTTTTTCCAGGCATAAAAGATGGTTTCTAATGGCAAAAAGAAAATATGTGTAAAAATATATTCCAACATTACATTTAATGCATCCTCCTTTGGTATAATTAGATTTTTAGACTGGTTTAAATAAGGCAAAACTAATGTATCATTCCTTTCTTTGTCTGTTTTTATTTTCATTTGTAGTTATTTCAGAAAGAAATAGTGAAAAACTCAGTACTAGCCATTATCATTGGACATATGTTTTTATATGAATATGACTATCATAGTTCAGGATTAGAAAACTTATTGTCACTGAGAAAATCCTTATTTATTTTGAAAGTTATTGGTCGAATTCAGTTATTAGGTGAATTTTATTAAGTAGTTGGTAAACCAAAGTTCTTATGGAAATCTTTGAAGTCTTTGAAAAGAAGTTTCCAAATGAGAAACAATATTCACCAACTTAAAAGTCTTTTTAATGAATCTTTTAAGCTATTAGTTAACAATTCAGGAAGACAAATGCAATGGCTCAGCACAGAAAATTGAACAGCCCATTGCATTTTGAACATTCTTAGTACTCTGAACAATATGGAATCCAAGGTAAAAAGATAAAATTGTCAAATCGAGTGGCTTTTGAAAGAAATGGCCAGAAAGCACACATGGAAGATAAGAACTTCAGCCTTAGACAGTAGGAGCTGACGCACTTTAACCTTTTCGGGTTGAGGAACCTATGCCCTCCCCCCCAAAAAATATTCATTTGCTTCCTGCAAGTATAATTGCTTGACAATACTTTGCTTTTGGTGAACTAGCAACATAACTTGGAAGCATTACTATCGCATGAACCTTCAAAGGAATTAAGACAGATTCTGCAAAAGAGTCCCAGTTAGAGTCATGAGAGTAGGAGGAAAATAAAGAAATGCTTTGTGTGGGACTAACTGCCTCGGGGAACGGTGTGACTTATTTGAAAAGGCAAAAATCAGCAAGAGCTTTAGCACTCATCTGGTGAGACCTATCAGACTACACTCTCACAGCAGAGCTGAGAGCTAAACAGCAGAATGTCAGGAACAAGGAAGTCACAGAAAATCAACAAGCGGTAGCAGACTGGAAGCTTTGTAGCTATCTGCAAAACAGTAATATTGCCCTGTGTGAAGGATGAAGTGTGTCAGTTTGACTTCCTGCATAAATTTATTTTTTTCCAGAGAAATAAACGTTTCCTCCCAATATTGCCTATAAAAATCTATAAAGATAATGCCCATTGCAAAAGTGTTGTACTTTGTTAACTGGCAAGTACTCTAACACTGAGTTGAAGTAAAATACTTTTTCTCACAAGCGAAGGGGTAAATAACATTTTTTAAATTTTGAAACACAACAGAGAAGTGTGTTTAAAAATTAAATACTGGGGCTATAGCTCAGTCACACGGTGCCTGCCTGGCAAGCACAAGGTCTTGTGCTCAATTCCTGGTACCAAAAAAGAAAAAAAAGAAAATTAAAACATATGGTCAATGTGAAAGAGTTACTAATGCCTTGTTAACTACTGGTAGAAGCAGAAAATCTTAGTCAATACAAAATAACAGAAATGCAAGAGTAATTCCATCAGTCTCGATACACTTAATATCAAGAATGAGAATGGCATCGATATACTTAATATTGGAATTTAATGTGGCAATAGTCTTGTAGAGATCCTCAGACCACAGACAGACCTTGTAGAGCTCACTAAACTAGATTTATTTAAGTGAACATCAACTTGTGTTTTATGATGAAAATGAAGAAGGTTAAAATACTGACCCTAAATTTAAATAATTTATCAGCCCAACCTTTTATAAAATGAATCCAGTAGTTAGCTCTAAGCTTAAACTGAGAGAAATGGTGCACACGGGGAACCCCGATTACCTGAGAGAGCAGAGCAGAACAGTAGCAAGTTGAGGCAAATCTAGCAGGAAGGTCTGTGTTGGATAAAACTAAGAATTTTGGTTTGATAAAGTCTTCACACTGCTCTCTTTTGTGACATTTTCAGTTGATATAATTCGAAATTATGGTTTTAATTATCTGTCTCATAAGTGTTCTTAAGATTTTTCTTTTTTGTTACTGAGAATCAAACTCTGGACCTCACACTAGCCAGGCAGGTACTGTGCCACTGAGCTATACCTTAGCCCTAAAACTTTTTTTTTTTTTTTTTTTTTAACATCTACTGACTCCTGTTGTTGGGTGTGTGAAACAAGGTGTCAAGGTAATTCTCATGTTTTTGAAAATAAGCACTCTTTTCTCTAGATATTTTTCAAAGCTTAGTTTTCTTATTAAGAATTTGGTTATTCACTGTTATATACATACACAAAGCATTCTTTTCTCTAATCCTCATTGTTATTTGGGGCTCCGAAATATGAGCATTGCTTTTACATAATTCTTTCTTTAATATTTTTAGTCATCTCTCTAAATTTGCCTCGTCATTCTTCTCCATTTTTATCAGGAATGTTGATTATACTCTCCTTTATCATTTTGACTTGCATTTTTCTCAAAGATTTTTTAAAGTACCTTTATGTCGCTGTGCTAAATTCCAGACAATTTCTTAAAATCTACCTTTGATGTTACTAATGTTGTCTTTAAATACATTTAATCTGCTTTGAGCTCTGCAATTGATATTAAATAAAATTATTATGTCTTTAAATTTCTTTCAAATCTGATTTATTTACACACAGTTTTCGTTTTAAATTTTTATGCTTGTATTTCTTTAAATTTTGCCTATTTTGTATTTTATTTGATAATTCTAAAATTTGATATATTTATAGATGTTATGTAATTTATATATAAGGAAATCTGTGGCAATTCCCTTAGGCTCAGTTTGAAATTGAGTTTCAGCAAAGATTTTCTTTTGCTGCTATCAGGCATGTAGATTAATTACTTGGCCACTTTAAACTACATTTTGACTTTCAAGGGTTTTATACCAACTTTGTTGTAAAAGTTTATGATGGAAACCTGCAAAACCACTTGTGTTTTATTTTTTCTTACTTATGGATAAAATGCCCTATAGGTTATGAGATGAGAACAAGTTGATTTATTTTTCTGTTTTCATTAGTATGATCCTGTTTTTTAGGAAACTTACTATATAAAAAGCTAACAATCCAGTTTTTTTTCTTATTTTTTGTACAGAAAATGACCTTTCAGTTTCACATTGTAGAAATTAGAATTTACACCTAACACCATACAACAAATGTACAATAATCAACAAAGTTTTTCTTGCACATTGAGAGGATATTTGTACTTTTTGTTGTTGTTGTTGTTTTTGTCAAACCACAATTTAGAAGAAAACTTTTTCCATATTCTAGCTGAAAATAGAACTAAGGAATTATAAAAACAGGAAGATGTTGAAGAAGATTTTTTAAAAATCTTGGTTGGTCTCATTAATCCTCTTTGTGTCATTAGAGTCCATGATACCAAATTTAGTTATTGAGTTTTTTATTTCATTTTTGGAGTTGTTCCAGCTATGTATGAATATTGATATTTCAACACATTAATTATTTGTTAAACACAATTAAGATAAGGGAGAAAAATTACCTTAAAAAAGTCACCTCTTTAAAGTAACGTACAAACCCATTCAAATTTTAAATATACTCTGGGCTGCCAGTGACAGTTATATATTTATATTTTTAAAAATTATTTACAAATCATTGGTTCTAATTATTTCAAACCATGCTACAAAAGACTAAAATAAGCAAAATTAAGAAGGATAGCATTAGCCTAATTTGATGATGAAATATTCAAATAAATTATTCAATTTTAAGTGATATATCCAATGAATTTCATCTTTTTTCAGTACAGTTGTGAACAAAATTGAAGGTTCTATTTTTGTACTCATTTTTAAATTTTATTAAACGGAGTAGAATTTAGATTATCTACATTCTAAATTTAATGGCAAAGGGAAAATATTGACAGAAGAAAATTCACGATTGCTGGATGAATTAGGAGAGGGTTACTGAAAGAAAGCAGCATCTTGGACTCTACTCAAAGAATTCATAAATCATAGACATGAACTCAGAGTCAATCATTAGATCGTGATATCCTAAACGAATTGTCTCAATCTTAGGAATCTGTGGATGAACACATTTCCAAAAACAAAAAGAAACTATAGCCATCTCATTTAATAAAAATGTACTTAAGTTAGATTTAAGGTAATCATTGTCATAAAATAAATTTTTAATCAAAATCTTAGAAGGAAAGGAAGGGAAAAGTGGAAAAAAGAGAATAAAAGGAAAAACTGAAAACAAAGCTTTTGTAAATGGGAAGGGCAAGAAGGGCTGAAGGGAAGGGAGGGGAGTGGGAAAAATAAAGAATTAAGGCATATTATTTATAGACATAAATTGCCTGTGATGAATGTGATCATTATGTATGATCATCATGTATGGCAAATATGTATTCAGAAAAAAAGAGTATAAGGTTCAATAGGCCCATTGTTAACCATGCTATAATTTCCATCTAACTCTGATTTCATGCCATAATTTCGAAATGCAGGAATTTCATATCACTCTACAAAACATACATTTTGAAACTGATATTTTTCTTACACATTCATGTTTTGTCTTCACTAAAGCTTGCAGTCTCATGAAAGAGCTCAACATACGTATTTATCTACTAATCTGTGCAATGTATAAGTAATTATACATTTAACCCTCAAGAAAGAATTGAAACTCCACTGAATCCATAATATTTGAAAGCTACAAAATGAATACTGGAAAGATGGAATTTTCTCCACCTCTATGACCGTAGTTGACACTTACTTTTAAAATGGTGTGGCATGTAATTGAGGGACAGAATCCAATAGAAGAATACAGAGAAGATCAATTTTGCATTTATAAGATTGTTGATAAAACTCGTTTAATAAAACTCTACATTTCATCTAAGTAGAAAAATTCTAAATTCTCCTATGTTGTTTGTTATCCTATCAGGGTACGAGGATAATTGCTGATAATCTGTCCCTGTGTACCTATATGATTAAATGGAGTAATACTCAAAAGGTCCTTGGCATATCCATAATTGCAGATGAATTTAGAATCTTAACCTACACATTTGAAATGGAGGTAAGGTTGATCATTGGTGATCTCAGTTTTAATTCTAAGGTTTTTTCCTACCTTGGCTTTCGATCACCTTATCTGGCTGTCCTCCCTATTCCTGAAGAATTGTTTACCTGTTTCTCATACTTTGAAATTATCTCCATCATTGACTCCTCCTCCCTTTGGGGCATAACTTGATTCCTGCCTGGCTAAGTTATCTTCTGTGTACTTGGTGGTGATATAGATTATCCAGATATCAACAGCGTTCCTATTTGAGACCTTTAAATGAACCCCTTCTGCCAGTGCTGCGATGGGTACATAAGTACAGTAAACTAAAATCACTAGTCTTGCCTATACTATGGTGACACCTGATACTTGAACAATACCCCCGCTGGGCCTGTTCACGTCCTGATTCAACAAGCATTTTTTGAGAATATTTTTAATATGAGAAAAAATGTTAGACAGTTTTTATTCTCAAGAACCTCAAAGTACATGGTCCTAAAAGGTGATAATCCATGCTGTGATTTTCAAAAATGACAGCTATCTTGGTTTTATACCCAAGCATGTTAGTCTCACCAAGGCCAGGAAGAACTGTGGGAAGCTATTGGAAAAATTACTCCAAATGAGTCTAATATCATCTGTATACTGGAATAGACAGAGAAAACAAAGGAGCAAATATCTATGATAATACAGTTTACATAAGGTACTGTAGTGGCATGAGGGACTGGAGGTGACCTTCAATTATTCTGCACACTTTATTTTCTGGCATTTAATGTAAACTGATAGGGCTGAATATATAGCTCAGTGGTATAAGCACTTCCCTGGCAAGGGCAAGGTCCTGAATTTGATTCCTGGTACCAAATAAATAAATAAAAATAAGAATAACAAAATCTGAATTCAGGCAGCATCAGGTGTGCCTCTGTAACCTCTCCAGGAAGCTGAGAAGATATGTATCAGAGAAAAAATCACGATGTCAGGGGTCGGCCTGGTGATGTCCACTGGGTGAACTGGAACAAGTTGCTTGAGCTATGTGAAATCCAGCTTCTCAGATGTAGCATGGTTACTAATTTAATTTACCATTTAAGGCTGTTGGGATGTTTAATACAAAAATCTATTGTCATGGTGAAAAGAATGTTCAATAAATAATAAACATATAAACTGTAAGCTATTAATTTTGCCCAGAAGAAAATATTTTTCAGATGATTTTCTGAAAGAAAGATCAGTTTAATACTTAAAGCATCACAACACATTGTATCATAATATAAAGATTTTTTCATTATTGAATAGCATATAAGCCCGGAGTTGAGCTTTTCCTTAAGGTTTGGTAAGAGGCCTCTTCTTGGACATGAATTGTAAAGCTATGAAATGTACAGCAAGCTCAGATTTCATTGATACATGGCATTGTTTGCCCTATAGCAAAACAATTCAGATTGCATTGATTTGCTAGAAGATAATCTTTTCTCCTATAGATACATTTTTTACTCTCCCAAAGACACCAAATTCAACATGCTTTGCTAAAAAATAGGAAATAAATTCCCTGATAGAAGTCTAATAAAAAACGATAATCTCAATTTCAAAAACAATGCAAACTCAAGGGGACATCGTTTCTTCCAGAATGAAGTAAAGAAATGAATGTCAGCTGTTTCCAGGTTTAAAAATAACAACCAAAAAAAATACTCTAACACTTTCATGCCTATTTTACTCTGATACATTATACTGAGTTTAAATTTTGGGAAATGATTTTCTAAGATATGAAAGTTCTGTATACATCTGGCCTTTTGGTTGTACAGTGGCAAATACAAAGTTGTACAATGTAAAGTCTAAGGGTGTTAAGTGGTAAATTAGTATATTAGACAGAGTTGACTTACAATAAATATGACTGGGTTGAGTATTTTAAAAGGATTAGAAAAGCTGAAAAGGTGAGCAGCAGATGGTGAGGCAATGCAATAATGAGCAATAACACAAAGCTGCTAAGGTTTTCCAGAGGCGGGGAGTAGCCCAAGCCCCATACACAAGGCTTCTCCGGTAGAAATGACCCACAGAGGAAACTAAACTACTTGTAAAACCTCTTCCTGAATCAGAGCAAGTGACACACATTTCTGTCATCTCCTCATCCTAGAAATTGCTTACAGGGCCTGCCATTGTCCCTTTGGGAGGAAATGTTTAGCTTAAAGAGAACCGATCTGTGGGACAAGGATAAGGATCTAAACTATAATATTGTAAATGATGACCTGGAGCTCTATTATGAGAAAGCCAGAGATGTGAATTCAGATATTCCCAGAGGTATGTTCTTTGTAATATCACAAATCGATGTCCCATAATCACCAGGCACATGTCTGCTTCATATTCTTTAAGTGCTGCTGCCATAAATGACATGATTAAATTAGGGAAAAAAAAGTTGATTGCATTTATCAAAATTAATTCTATATTTTACTTGTGAGCAAAGTTAAATGTCACTCAAAAAAATCCAAGTAACACTATAAGAAGCAAAAAGAAAACAACTCGCATCTGTAGATGAATGATATGTTTTGCTGTAGGGCAGTTTTGCGTTATAGTGCTTGTGCTTTTTCATGAAGATAGATAACAATTAATGGATTTTTGTAATTTATTCTCTTCATGCACTCTCTGAAAAAGTTAAGAAAATAAAATGTAAATCTCTAAATGACAAGAAATATTAATAGGAATGAAAAGTTGTTATAGCACAATTTACTTAATTGATCATTGTCTCAAAAGTTTTGCTGAATTCCATGCATTCTGAACTGTTTTATCTGCCCACTACTGAAATCCTCAGTGTTCCCCTCAGCCGAGAACCATTAACACCTAATTTGATGAGCTTGATGAATTCAACTCCCGTTCATTGGTGAAACATAGTTTGGAAATTCATTGAACCTCTGTGAAATTAGGACCTAGCAACAAAAATCATCCACCAGGAGTGCTAAACTTCCTGTCAAAACGCATTTAAAAAATGTCAGTTATCTCTCCAAAACCATGTGCAAATATTTACCCAATTTTACATGGAAAGAAGAAAACTAAGGCTGAGAAAGGACAAAAGCCAGTTTTCTGCAGTGACAGATGAATGAATCTATGATTCAAGACCTCTGTTCTCAACCATAATAATAGCTAATAAAATCAGACGTTGCCAAGCACACATCTAAGAATTTTTGATAAATTTGTTCCCTAAATACCAAAACAACAACAAAAAAACCACATGAATTCTACAGAAGCTAAGAAGCAGAGACATTAACCTTAAATAATCTTCCCAGAGTCACACTGCCAGCAGAATTTGGGTGTAGTTTGGCCCTTGAGTTCCTGCTACCAAACATTGCCCTATTAACTCTTAATATATTGTACAGGGATGCATTAGGGTCATGAGAGTCAACACATAGAAATACATCCCTGAAATACAATATATATATACATAGAGAATCAATTGTATGCACAAGTCTGGGAGAAAATACAAGAAAAATAAAGATGCTTCTACCCTGTCACATATACCACAGTATGTAAGTAACCTTGGGGATATCATGATGAAATTAAATCCAGTGACTCTGTCTTTGAGCAGTAGTTTTATAAGACAGATGCAGTCAAGCCATGCTTCTCATCTGAGTGAAGATGTACAGCGATGTCCCATTAGTCTTACAGAAACATCAGATTGTTGTTCTAACTTACCCCTCTCTCTGTCACATGGTCTTAACTATCCCTTAAGTCATAGTCTTCTCTCTTCTTTTTTTTTTTTTTTTTTTTTTGAGGCACCGGGGATTGAACTCACAACTACGCACCTGCCAGGGCAGGTGCTTAAGCCACTGAGCCAAACTCCCAGCCCTGGTTTCTTGAGGCAAGGTCGCACTATGTAGCTCAGGCCAGCCTTGCGCTTGCGTTGTAGCCCAAGGTGGCCTCGAACTCACAACACTTCTCCTACCTCAGCCTCCCGAGTGCTGGGATTAAAGTTGTGTGCCACCACATCTGGCCATACATCTTTCCATAGACCCACAATTTGAAGAGACAAACAGTAGTTGTGTTATTTCCTCAAAATATTAGCTCAAGGTCTTTTTCCCTGATCTCTTTCCCCTTGGACTGCTACCTTGTTGTGCTCAAGTCACTTTGTAAAAGATATTCAATGCATCTAGCAGTAGGATGTGGATACTTACTGTTACAGGCAGCTGAGTTAGAAGGAAATATTATAGGCAGTGAAATAGGGTTAGGTCTCTGAAGGAGCCAGTGCAGAAGCCCAGATTCCTTGCACCTGTGGGGGAGGCAGATACCTGCCACTGTGGGCCAGGCCTCAAGACAAAAGATCAAACAAATACACCCACATCCTAAGGACTGATACTCTAAATAGATCTCTGTCATCCTGAGGAAGCCAGGAGTCACCTTTCTAACTCCCTAAGGAAGAGTCACTGCTTTTTAAGCATGGCCACTTGCTACTTGCTTCCCCATTTGTCCCCAGTTTAGCCAATTTTACCTGGGCAATTAATCTTACTGACTGACCATAGTTCTGTCCCACCTCATGCCCACCTTGCAAGTTCCCATGTTTTCCCCACCTTAGACCTGCCTCACCACAGGTTTTACTCTACAAAAGCCCCTAGAAAAGACAGAGCCACCATTTGCCAACTGGAGTTAGTGAGAACAATGGCTGCACCAGCAAACAAGCCCAGTCCAGGAACCAGCAGCATGAGTGGGCCACAACTGGACTAGGAGCAGCCAGACTCCACTCACTTCCAGTGTGCGGGCTGTCAAATAAGAAATACCATCCCACTTCCCCTCCAAGCAACTGGCTTATTTGGAGAAACGCAGCCTGTGATGTTAGCTGTCAAGGTGAAATGCAATTGGATGGTATGGTGCTTTGGTGTTTCACTAACATTGCAGGTAGAGGGCCAGTGGTCTGATCAGGTGGTCTGATCAGGTTCAGAGGATATGACCAGTGGTCTGATCACAGGTTCAGAGGAGGATCTCCTCCTGAGGGTTGCAGCCATTGTTGATTCCCTATGGTCTTCTTTTGAGGTCCTATATCATTTCAATTGTTTTGTTGGGTTGAGTTTTATTCTCTTTTGTTTTGTTTGATTATGTTAAATCCCATGGCAGAAGAAGCTATTTCAAGGATAGCAAGACATATTATGGTAGCAATTTTGGATTTACTATTGACTTGTTTTAAAATTCTTTATCCCATTCATTGTTTTGTTTTTATTGTTTCTGTTCTATTCTGTTCTGTTTGATTTTTACTATGTCCAAAGTTATCTGCAGCTATTTTGAAAACGTCTAAAGGCATTATGGTAACTATTGTTGATACCGATAATATCAAGCCTCTGTTTATCCCTTAGGGAAGTATGAAAAATCAGCCATTGAGCAATGAGAAAATGGAATTTGAAGTGAAAAATAAATTATAATTTGAATCAGTACCCCAAAAAGTGAAATTTACACATATATCTTACAAAATGAGTACACAACCTATAGGAAACAATTATAAAATTATGATTATCAAAATAAAAATTAGGTATCATGGTTCATGGATAAGAAGACTCATATTGTCAAGATGTCAGTTCTTCCCAACTAGAACTATAGTTTTAATGAAGTTTCAGTCAAAATGCTACCACTCTGTTTTCTAACGTATGGACAAATTTATTCTACAATTTATATGTCAATGGAAAAGTCTCATGGGTGCTGCATTGGTAGGATTCTCTAGAGGAATAGGACCAAGAGAATAAATTAATAGATATAGTAAGTAGGCTTCCAGGATCAGAAGCAGTATAATCCAAATGGCTGTGGGCATGTGGGCAAGGCAGGGTTTAGGTAGCTTGCAGCCTCAGAACAAGAGTGATCAAGAATCCACTGCCAGTCCTAGGCTGAAAATCAGGAAGCTCCTAAAGAATCACTATTGTAAATCTAGGTTAAGAGGCCCCATCCAATCAAATTGATAATTGGGATTAACTGACACAACAATATCAAAGTAGGAAAACCAAGATGGAACACTGATATTACCAAAATTTAAGACTTTCTATAAAGCTACAGTAACCAGGAGATTTTGGCACCAGCGAGAGAACAGACAGATTGATGGAACAGGTCACAACCCAAAAATGGACTCATCAACAGTCAAGTGATGTTTGACAAAGAAAAAAGGCAATAAAACAGAGTAAATGGAGTCCTTTCAAGAAATGATGGTGAAGCCTGGTGTGGTGCCTCATGCCTGTAATCCCAGCACTCAGGAGGGAGAAAGGAGGTTCACTATGAGTTCAAGCCCAGCCTGAACGGTATAGCGTGATCCTGTCTCAAAGAAGATACGGAAACAAGTGGACACATACACACACATTAATGTAGACAGACTTCACAAAAGTGACTAAAAAGGGATTATAGACCTCAATGTGGATTGGAAAATTCCTAGAAAATAATACAACATCAAAACTAGGGCATATTGACAATTTTTAAATACAAGACCAAAGTTATAATCCATAACAAAAATGACTAATAAGCAAAACCTCATTAGAATTAACAACTAATGCCCTGTAAAGAAAAGGAATCATGCAAATGAAAAAGCAAGCCACAAACTGGGACTAAATGTTGGCACAAAAATATCAGATAAAGGACTGTTATCCAAAATATGCACAGCATTCTTAAAGTTACCAATAATGAAATAGTCTGATTAGAAAACGTGTCAACGATCTTAAAAAAAATACCTTATTAATATCCACAAATGGCAAATAATGTGAAAAGATACTGTGCATCATACATCATCAGAGAATTGCAAATTTAAACAGCAATCTGATACCACTATAGAGCCATGGAAATGTCAATCATAAGAAACAGTGACAGGATCAAAGGTCAGTGAGGATGTGAAACAACAGCTCCTCTTCATGGTTGGTGGGACGCACAGTTCCATAACCACTTTGAAGGAGCATTTGGCTGTGTAATCATCAAATGTGACTTACCAACTTGAGTGAGAAGCGCGGAGTCAATTAGAAACACTATGAATGTGTCCATGCCTGTTAGACAAAGAGGTTGCAAACTGAGAAGGTGGCAACAACCAAGAAGACCGTAACCTGGACAGAATAAAAACATAGCAAAGAAGGAAATCTTCCCTTTTTCTTTTTCCAGAGAAGCTCCAGTCTTTGCTGTTCTCTGAACACTCACTCACTTCCAGCCTTCTAGTGCAAACCTGACTGCTGAAGCTTCAAACATGTCTTATTAAATGAAAGAAGTCAATCATAAAATACTGCACACTGTGTGATTCCAAATATGTGACAATTTGTTGAAGACAAAACTATGGAGACAGCAAAAATATTTGTAGTAGTTGCTTGAGATTGTGACTTGGAGGATGGAACAGCAAGTAAAACACAGAATAGATTTAGGGCATTGCAAAGGCTCTATGACATTATAGTGACTGACACATGTCATTACATAGTCATCCAAACTCATAGAATGCACAACAGCAAGAGTGAACCGTAGAGCCACCAATGGACTCGGGAGGATTATGTCAATGTATGGTAATTAGTGGTACCAAATGTATCACTTCAGTGTTGGATTTTGCTAATGAAGGAGGTTTTATATGTGGGGAGCAAAAGGCATAGGGAAATTTTTGTATCTTTTTTTTCTGTTTTTCTCACATGCACACATATAGTTGGTCATATCAACTTACGATATCAATCCAAATGAATTTCATACTAGTTTAATACATAAGCGAGAGAATTTTGTGCTAATAGTTGTATGTAAAATATTTAAATACTAATACTGAGCCTTTTTTCTAATTCACCCTTAACATTCTTAATTTCATATCATAGCACTATGACACTTAATGTACTGTTTATTTTCCATTGGCTTGGAGTTCACTTTATTCTTTTGCACATAAAGTTTTTAGTTTATTTTTTCTTGCAATATTAGAATAGTAATAATGAAAAATAGTAGTCATTAAAAGAGATGATGCCAAGTTCTGGGTATTTAAAAATATACTTCAGAAATGTCTTAATTTCAGTGTTTATATATATTTTTATTCTAAAAGAGAAATAGAACAAATCCATATGTTAATAAAATTAATACTTCCACTCACCATACAAATTTTGCTAACCTGAAGACTTGCTAAACCTATTAGCAGGTTTTGTTAACTTTGAAAGACCTTACTTGTAAAAAAGAGAATGTCTGTCATCTAAAATGGGGGAGAAAAGAATCAAGGTGTCTTGGTTACTTTTTACTCGTTGCCAAGACAAAATACCTGACGCCCAAAATTAGGGAAGGAAAGGTTTATTCTTATAGTTTCTCGGGAGTTTCAGTCCATTAGTTGGCTCCAAGTCAGCATGGGGTGGCGGGCTACAGTTCATGGTGGCTGCAAGCCACAAGGCACGCTGGCAAGAGAGACAGGAAGGAAGCGGAAGCGGAACAGCAAGCGGAAGAGGAAGACCCGCCTTCCCTTACACTGTATCTCAGCTCCACCCCTGGGCGTGTGCAGCGTTCACATTACTAATCCCAGTGATAGACAACAAACTGAACACAAGCAGCTCCATCAAAAGTATGAGCACTTGGGGGTACATAGCATATCACCCAATACACAAGGTATATCATGTACAGTTATAAATTCCCTATAATGAATGTGATCATTATATGTATGAAAAATGTACCAGTAAAATTCATTTAAAATTAAAAAACTAAAAACTAAAAAAGAAAGTAGAAATTTGTTGGGGCAGCAGAGTTAATGTTAGGATCTATAAATAGTGTCTTTCTCAGGTAGGTGGGGTGGCACCCACATGCAATCCCAGCACCTAGGAGGCTGAGGCAGGAGAAAACAATTTCGAGTCCTACTTGGGCCACTTAGCAAGACCCTGTTTCAAAATATAAAAATAAATAAATAAAAAATGTCTGGGGATTTCTTTAGTGTAGTCTCCTGAGTTCAACCCCCAGTACCTCAGAAAATAAATAAATAAAATTATCTCTCTTAAAGTACTTTCATAGAAAAGAAGCATAAAATATATGTTTATTGTAATGCCTTGCAAGTCTGATTTCTCCCACTTTTTGTTGTTGTTGTTTTTGCTTGACACAAACCCTCTGTGATAAATATGAAAATAAAGATTGGATTTGATAGACTCCCAAGGTAATGCTTATATTGCAATAGTTGCCACTTCCATCATAAGGGAAAGTTGCTCTTTTTCATCTTGTTTTTCATTTGTGTTTGTTTCTGCCAAATGCCTTTCCTCATCCTGTTTCTCCTGGTTTGGTCTTCAGGGTATACTTAGGTGTGGCATGTGTTCTGGTAACGTTATAGCCACAGATACTTTCATTTATTTGGTTTACAGGACTTATAAACAAACAAATAAAACAAAAATTGCTCTAAATTTGACCAACATCATTTGAAGATTTCTTATTTGTTGAATAATAAAAATTGAAAGTGTATTTTAAGTGGCAAGAGTGCGTTGGTACACAGACACATACACAACTATGGTAGGAAGGGCTGTAAGCACTTTTGTAGCCAAAATGAAAACAAAGTCTTGGGGAGCACTGAGAAAATGACACTGCTTTTCTTTGAGGGAAGATGAGAAAAAACTTCACAAAGAGGGTAAAATTTAAGCCAACTTTGGAAGATGAGCAAAATTTGAACAAATAGACACGTGTGGAGAGGCCCACTAGATTCTGATACTTTAAAAAGTGACAGTGCAACATTTTTGGCAGTTCTTCTCTGTTAACTTTCTTTCTCCCTTTCACTCTAGGGATACGCAGAGCAATTAATCTGGTGCTACTTTGAAATAAGCAAGTGTGATTAGAATCATGAGTAGTTCAGTGAGAAGACAAAGATAAAAACAGTGGCAAGTCTAAGATCATAAAAGCAATCATTCACTAGAGATTAGATTTCCCAAATTTTAGACCTCACATAGAGCCTTTAGTCAGGAATGGGACATCCCTAGAATTATTCCATTTGCCTATTTGATATTCAATTGAGAAAAAGATGGTCTTCTTTAATGCATAATTAAATATCCACTTGATTTCTGAAGAATGAATTCATCTTGGCCCACATTTGCATCAATAATGATTGCATATTTTATACTCATAATCATCAATTTTTACTTTTTATACCATAAATCCTACCTTATGAACTTACATTTATGACAAAATTCAAGTTTTGATTTTGTCATATTTAATGCTAATATCATTGTATAATCAAAACATAGTATTTATCTCTATTGTTTTAGCAAAAATACATGCTTTCAATATAACAAATTTTCCTCCTGGCTTTAACATTTAGGAGAAGTATAAGCTAACAACTGTAAAATCAAAAATTATTAAAACATATTAATGATAAATATAGAGTATTAAATGTTTGTTAAGGCTATTCCAATATATTCTGGAACTATTTAAATCATACTATATGGAAAGAATGGAAATATACTGTTCTATTCACCTTTTACAAATAGATCAAGTACTGTACACAGTTGGAAATAAAAAATTTGAAGAATTTTTTGAAAATTGGAAGAAAATGCCATGGAATGAGGGCTTTTCAGAAAAGATGAGGTCTTACACTCAAGTTGCATAGCCATTGTAGATACCTACTTTTATTTAGAAAAATTTGGAAGAGACACTTGACTGCTTTATAAATTAGAATAAATGGTATGTTCATGATTTCATCTCTTGAAAAGCTTATTTTAAGTCTAAGTAAAGAATTTGAACTTTACTAAAGAATAGAAAAGTGCAAACCAGCTAATTAATATGATTCATAAATTTCAAAAAGCGCCATAAAAATTAAGCTATGGGAAAGATGACAGATTGTAGAAAAACAGAAAACTCTCATCAGGGAACTGAGCATAGCCACAAAAATACATGGGAAGGTACCTTCATAATCAGGAATCCACTTATTTTATCTTGCAAAGAAGAATCAAGTCTACTGGTCTCAGAGTTCAGTGATTGCATTAATTGTTTGAACTCGTGGAAAAATTAGAATCGGAGGGAAGTAATATTGAACAGAAATGGGCCGCATTGACTTGGTTCCAAAAATATGCATTCCACTCCCTGAAAAACTTGCCTGAAGTTTGAACTCCATTGCTACAAGCAACTCAGGGGTAAAAAAAGCTCTTTACTTCAAAGACAAAAATTTTAGTAGCTTCCAGTGACTGAAAAAATATTTTGGAGTTTAATCCTGCCAACTGAGAAGGTTTTCATGAATATATGCTGCTTTGAATTGAAACCATAGAAAGGGCTGCACTCTGGAGTAAGGACCATCTTATAAACACAAAGGCTTTGTCTATAGTACAGGATCAAAACGGAAACAGACTTCCTTTGACAGACCCCAAGACAAAAATTCTGCCAAATTGTTAATGGTTTTATCACACTCTAAGACAAAATTGAAAGCTTAAGAGGAAGTTTATATTTAAGTCTATACTTCATTGCCCACAATTTCACAATGCAATACAGTTTCAAAATATTAAATAAAACACAAGTGAGAAAGTTCACCAAAAATTTCATTAATAAAGCAAGAATTTCAAACCACAGAATGATAACTTTTGTTTGCAACACACAAAATTATTTAACAGTTCAAATATACAATTTCCTTTAAATTTGTATAAAACATTAAATAAAAAATGGACAACACATTGTAGCAGGTGAGAAGAAAACTAAACAACCACTTTATAGATAATACAGAATTGCAAGTATATTTATATAGAAGTTTTCTTCAGATTAATAATCAAAGAAAGGCAAATTAAAGCCAGATTGGAATACTAATGTAGATATACAGAATAGCTAAAAACAAAGCAAAAAAAAAAAATTCTTACGTAAATGTTGGATAAGAACCCATAGACTACAGATAGGAGAGTAAATAGATGCAATTGCTTTGGAAGAAAACACCACTGACAATATCTAGGAAAGCCAAATATATGAATAGCTTATATCCCAGTGCTTCTGTATATAATTTAAATAGAAATATATGCATGTGCTCAACAAAAGGCATACAAGAATGGTCAAGAAATTCTAATCATAATAGTATTTTTTAAAAGATTGTCATAATTGTTTAATAAGTTATATGAATACTGTTCATTTTCAATAAATGAGCTCATACTGTAGACTATTTGCTCAACAGACTATCAGTCTACAATGAGAAAAAACAGTTCATACATGCAATAACATAGATAAATCTGACAAAAATATTGCAAAATGAAATCCAGAAATTAAAGAATATACTCTTTAACATATCCAATTGTGATTCATTACAAAACAACAATCTTAGAAAGAAAAAATGTCCTACGTGCTTGTATCTTTCAAGAACTTGAATTTATTAGAGATGATAATAATAGCACTACAAAGATATCTCTGAGTAATTAAAAATGTCCTTAATGTTTCATGTTGCAGAAATTGCCTATTTTAGGCACCATATTCATTAATATCAGATTGATGAATATTTTTGGTCTCTGAAATAATATTGATCACACCTGAAGCCACAGAGGTATAGGAAAAATTGTCATTGGTAAAGGCAAAGCAGTGCAAATGTTCATACAAAATAATCCACAACCTCAAGATGACCTTCCAGCTAGATTCTGCCTTTGATGGCCAAATGACTGGTTTAGCAGGGCTATAGAGAAGAAAATGAGTTACTTGTTAGAGAAAAAAGAGTAAGTCCCAAGGTTACTGAGTCCAACTTTAACAGAACAGCCCGGAAAACAAAGCACTAGGATGATTTGTGATCAGAGGGAGAAACTATTGAAAATGTTTAGAAAGATTATACTTCTGCAATTATAATGAGAAACCTCATTCTGAGCAGATTCGTACACAAAAGCTACCCCATCTCATTGTCTTAAGGGGATTACATGTCAGATTAAATTGAAGATCTTGGACTACCCTGGGTATTTGATTTATGAGAGTATTTTACACTGGAATAATTGGGAGAACTCCAATGAATATACAGAGGTTTTGTGTAAAAGAAATAAAGGAGTTCTTCCTTCAGAAGTTTAATAACATTAGTGTGAACATTCATCACTGTGGGGCTCTGCAGATAAATTCCTGAATCACAGTCCTACAGAAGCCTTAGTAGTCCATAGCTAGGTGGATGTGGGAATTCTGTTGCACTTACAGTTAACCTCCAAGGATTGTAGGGATTTTCAGTGCTAATGTATTTAGAAAATATGAATACATTGGGAAATATCTATTAATTTCATCTTTTAATCATTAAAAGCAGTATTAGTTCTAAAAGCAAAGAAAGCACTAGTTGTGGATCAGTACAGTTCTCTAGCTTTACGATCAAATAATATTCACAAACTCATTTCGGGAAAGATCATAATAAAATTGAATATTAGCTTCAGGAATTAGAAAAAGATGCAAATTTTTATATTTTCATTTTCAGTCTTCTAAGCTATAAATTGGACTCAGAATATAAATATGGATCTCCACTATTTACTATAGTTGTTGTTAAATTTTTGTAAAGGCATTTTGCCTTAATTTGACAATAACTATATATATAAATACGATTTCATGAACTTCCTGGATATTCTCATTTGTTATAACTTCTTCAAATGAATTCATAAATGATAAGACTAGTTCTTTAGTTTTAATGACTATTCATAGGCTCCCATGGCAAATTATTCCCTTCTGTTGTATTCAATTCTAAAATTTGCATTTAAATAAAATATTTTGCATTTAATATCTTCTCTTTGCTTTGAGAAATGAAAAAATAAGGCCACATTGAAGTATGGCAAAATGTAAGCATAAAGTTAAACAAAAAGAACTATTTTTCTATGCATAAACTGTTAATAAGGCTTAAAACTAATGCCAATTCTCTTTTTTTCAAACAGCAAATGAAAGTCTGTATTAAATAGTTGCTTTTCTTACTAGGGAATAGCATTTGTAAAAATACATAATGCTTTCTCATCAAGTCAAAAAAATCAGTGCTAAATATAAGCAAATATTTGTTGATCTGGATTTGTACCTTAGCTCAAAAATGATCCACATCACATTTTTGAAGCTTTTTCAGTTTGATAAACACAACAGTATTTGATAACATTATAGTTAGCTATGACTTCCTAAGCTGAAGTGAATAAAGTTTAATAACAGTAACATTGTACTGAAGTCATTTGAAAGCATAGATACTACAGATTATTGTAATTACATATGATAGTGATATTGATAACATCACTCCAGTTAAATATTTTAATGACTAAGTTTTTAGGGTACAACTTCTAAGTAAAATTTACTTCTGTAGTTCATTTAAGAAGCAAAAGATACTAAGAAACTAAAAATCAGGGACTTCTCTCTACACATAATTCTACACCATGCCTTAGGTTGTAGCTGTATGGTCTGATCGCTTCTCATTTATCCAACTGTAGTCTAATAGTGAGAAGTTACATAAAATCAAAGTCATCACAGAAACATCCAGCACTAAAATCAGTAAAGAAACTCATTTATCTAAGAAATATTCCAACAAAAACTTTGGTAGAAAAAAATTTTTTTCCTTGAAGGCTAACAAGAAAAATCTTGGAAACAGCCCAAATGCCCATAAACCAATGAATGGATAAAGATTTATTTTGATATATACAGTGGAGCACTACTCTGCCATAAGAAGTATAAGCTTGAGACATTTCTAGGTAAATGGATGCATCTTGAGACCATACTCTTAAGTGAAATAAATTGGGCACACATGTAATTACTGCATTGCCTCTCTGCTGTGAGAAACCAAAAGTGTAAATAAGGACCAAAATGTGTAATAGATATTGTGAAATAGGAAGAAAATTTTCAAGTGGAGAGGGGAATTATGATGAGGGGAAAGGGAAAGTAAAGATGGGAAGAGTAAAAAATATGAGAAAAGAAGGAAAAAATGGGAAAAAGCTTTTGTAAATCAGGAGGAGAAGAGAGATTGAAAGGAGCATAGGTGAAAGGAAAATAAGCAGAATATACCATGCATAGGTACAGATTCTTGACGATGAATGTGAGAACTATGCATTCCTAAAATGTACTAGCCGGGCATGGTGGCACATGTCTTTAATCCCAGCACTCTGGAAGCTGAGGCAGGAGGAGTGTTGTGAGTTCGAGGCCGGCTTGGGCTACACGTGAGCACAAGGTCAGCCTGAGCTACATAGTGCGACCCTACCTCAAAAAACTAGGGCTGGGAGTTTGACTCAGTGGCTTAAGCGCCTGACTGAGAAGCGCAAGGTTATGAATTCGATCCCTGGTGCTGGGAAAAAAAAAATACTAAAATGTACCAGTAAATTTGATCAGAAAAGGAAAAAAAAAGAAAAGAGAGAGAGAGAGAGAGAGAGAGAGAGACAGAAATCTAAACTGGTGATTAATTCAATTTGGTGACCAATATGATGACCTTGGAAAAATGATCTTCCTTCTGCTCCAAGAATATCCTTGACTCCTTGAACCCCAACACTGCAGGGATACCCATTCCAAGTTGCTTGCATCGTATATTGAAGACTGGGGAATAGTAGCCCCAAAGTCCTAGTTAACATACTATTCCTACTGTCATTCACCAGCCAGAAAGGGTTTTAGTTGTCAGTTCTGTGCTATTCCATTTGCCATGGGGTAAAATCATTTGTTTATTCCACTTTCACTTTCAAAAACAAAGAAAATGAGATGTCAATGAGATGATAATTTAAAAATTATTTTTCTTCTTGATGTAAGGGAACGAAACTCCCAAACTGCTACAAGTCCAGTATGGGTTTGTGTTCTCTAATATCAAACAATGAATTTTAGGAAAGACGTAGTTCAAGAGCAGAATACATTTACTGAGAGAAAGAAAGCTTCTCTCTGATAAGAGAGACAGAAGGGATCCCGAGTTGGTTGCCTATGACCTTGTCTTTTCTAGGGACTTTATAGAGCAAAACCATGAGCTGAGGTGGGTCCAAGGTGGGAAAAAATGGGAACTCACAATGTGGGCACGAGGTGGGACAGAACTATGGTCAACCAATAAAATTATGAGTATAATTGCTCAGTTAAAATTGACTAAATCTGGGACAAACGGGGAAGTGAGCATGCGTAAAGAGCAGTGACTCTTCCTAGAGTGGGGTAGGATGGTGACTCCTGGCTTCCTTAGGGTGACAGAGACCTATTTAGAGTATCAATTCCTGATGCTTATCTTTAGAAAGTATGTGAGTGCATTTGGTTTATCTTTTGTCTTGAGGCCTGGCCCACAGCAGGAGGAGTCTGTCTCACCCACAGATGCAAGGTATCTGGTCTTCTACAATGGGTCCTTTGAGGGCCCAGCCCTGTTTGACTGCCTATAAAATCTCAGTCTAACTCGGTTGCTGTAACATTGTGACAAGCAACAAATGTTATATTTTTCTGCATCACACTGTCTTTTGCTCATATTTTAAATAATAAAATTTAGACTCAATTCTGAAGAAATTTCCTTGTTTTTATACTATGCTTAAGTAATTTCATGTAAAATATTTTATCAAAGAACAAAACTATAGATAAATCTATATAGTATTAGATCAAAAAAGCCTGTTGAAAATCATTTGTAAACTCAGTTTCATTTTGCCTGCTAAAGACATAACTTTGTATCAGATGGGGGTATAGAGAGGCAAGCATGGGACAATTTCTATACTTTGTTACCTAAATCAAAAGTTAACATTTCACTTAGGATCACGATCCTTCTCTTTGAGTCTGAACTCTGCCTTCTCAGATGTAAAGAATGCTATTGAGGTCACCTTAGAAATAGCCCAGGAAAGCCAGGCGTGATGGCACACACCTTTAATCCCAGCACTCGGGAGGCTGAGGTAGGAGGAGGGTTGTGAGTTTGAGGCTGGCTTGGGCTACAACATGAGAGCAAGGCCACCCTGAACTACATAGTACAACCCTGTCTCAAGAAACTAGGGCCAGGAGTTTGGCTCAGCAGCTTATGATATAAGTATTAGGCATCTACATGTAGCACAGCATATGAAGCAATTCTGCAACATGGTGTAAGTACACCTGGTCTCATCAAAACCAAAGGCCATGTGGGAAAATATAAAGAGACAACTTGTTCAACATGTAAGGCATCTTCATACTCTTATACCAATTTTTACATGCATCTTCATATTCAAATACCATCTTCATATATCTTCATATTCATCCATCTTCATATTCTTATACATCTTCATTTTCTTATTAATATACATTTTCATATTTTTACAAAAATTTTACATATATCTTCATACTCTTTTACCAATTTTTTACATACATACATATTCATACATCTTCATACTCTTATACCAATTTTTTACATACATACATATTCATACATCTTCATACTCTTATACCAATTTGGTTTTTTTTTTATGACTAAGGACTGAACATTTAGCCTTCACAATAAGCTACATTCCCAGGCCCTAGCTCAGTGTTTGTTTGCTTGTTTGTTTGTCTGTTTGTTTTTGTTTTGGGAGGGGGGTTGTACCAGGAATCAAACTCAGAACCTCGTGCTTGCTGTTTCTGTATCTGTGCTGCTGAGCTGTATCTTTTACAATTTTTTTTTTTTTTAAGGCAGGGACTCACTAAGCCCCCATGTTGCTCAGGCTGACTGCACTTTTACTTGGGATCCTCCCCCCTTAGCTTCTCAGTGGAAGGTTTCTGCCCTAGTATAAATTACTGAATATTATGGCAGTGGTCTAACATGGTGGAAAACCAAAGCAAAAGGACGCTTTCCCTGATGACCACTTCCTCCTCCTTTCCCCTTAGCCCTGATTACAGCTTCCTCATTCCTTTCAAGCAAGTGAAGAAAATTCCAATCAGTTCCCCATGCATCAAGGCCTGCCCCAACCTCTGTCTCTTGTCAGAGGTCATAAAACCTCCCACCATGCTTCTCTCTGGTCAGCAGAGAAAACCCAGCCCCACAAGTTGCACCCTCCTCTTCATGTCCTCAGTAAAGGCCTCTTTTTCTTTCTTTTTGAAACTTGATTGCAATGAAAAACCCTAACACTCAGAGTGCTCGGATTACAGATGCAATCCACAATCCAAAATGCCCAACATGCTATTCCAATTTGCTTCCTTTCTATTTAGGGTTAGAGTTAGATTAGCTCCAGCTGTCTGAAATTTTATGCAAAACTATTTTTTAAAAGTAATATTGCTGTTCAAGTTTATGCAAATTAATATCCAATGTAGATTCTAGATCTAATAGACAAGCTTGATTTTAGATCTGTAATCTAAAGTATACCCAGCAGTTGCCTAATTGTGGTGTCACAGAAATACTGATTGTATTTAGACTTTGTGAATTGCATTTCACTAAAACTTATCATATAAATGACCTGATCCAAACAGCTACAGAGATTCATTCTAAACCTTAATTTATAATACATCGACTCTCACCATGAGAAAACCTTCAGTACTTTTTAAAGTATTGCTTAGTATTCAGAAGTGATGAAAGGGAGAAAATAGGAAATAAATGATTGGTAGGTCTGCCAGTGGCATGGGATTGGATGGGATGCTTTTCATGAGTAGTGCCAGCTTTCTTGCCAAAATTACCGTTAACACGCACTAGACATATATATCCATATATATATTCTGTTCTCACGTATTATTTGTTTTCATCAAGAATACCATAATGCAATGTCTGAGGATAGTTAGAAATCTAGTGGGATCTAGAAGTCTAGTTCAACAAGATGGCTGAACAGTAAACAATAGGGTAAACGACCTTCCTGAAAGATACTGTCCAGATGCTGGAATATAGTAACATGGGAAAGACAAGAAGGAGGGAGGCAGGTCCTCTGGACCCAGGAAGAATCTAAAGCGAGAACTGAAGCCCACAGAAAGAGTAGAAAGAGGCACTTAGACAGAGAGGGCGGTGGCTGGCGACGCCTCTGCCAGGAGCCAGACCCTCTCTGTGAAAGGAATTTCTGTAACCCGGGAACACATGGTCTGAGAGCTGTAGCCACTGCCGCGCTGAAGTTGAAGCCCTCAACTCGGAAAGACTGCATCAGAGGAGAGCGGCAGTGAACAGGGGGGAGCTGACCTGGAGAACTGTGAGTGGAGGTCCTTGCCCTCCCATGTGATGGGGAGATTGGCAGGGAGACATCTTGGAGTTGGGCTGGGGACTCCTGGCTGGGCGCAGACCCCGGAGGTTGCTCAGGCTGAACCCAGTCCCTGCGAGCATATCTCGGGCCACCTCAGAGGGTCCCTGCAAGTGACAGGCTTGGTCTGGAGACGACAGCTCCGTTCATACTCCAGGGGTGTTGTGGAGAGTCAGTGGGTGACCATTCCACCAGCCCAGGTTCGCAGGCGACCACTGGCCCCTACATGCACCTCACCAGCCATCACGGAGCCAAGGTAGGCTGGGGAAAGGCAGTGCATAGCGCTGTAACAGCGCCCTCAGTGGCAACCATCAGATATCCATAGCTGGTGCTGGCTAGAGGAACCTGTCTCACTTCGGAGAGGTTGTGGCCAAAGCAGAGAGTGCCTGAGTCCCCGATACCAACTTGCCCAGGAGAACGAAGGAAAATGGCAAGACAAAGAAGCAAAAGGCAGTCTCTGGGCTCCAGTTCAAGCAAAGCAAGCCCAGGAGATGCAAACACAGAGATCAGGAGTCCCACAACTGAAGTTTGTGAGGTGATGGCAATTGAAGTAAAGAAACAACTTTAAGAGGCTATAAAAGAAATTAGAACAGAAATACTAACTCAACTAATGGAAGAAATGAAAAACATAATAAAAGAACTGCTAAGAGGAGACATAGATGAAAAAATAGAGCATAGAAAAATGAGGGAAACCTGGAATGAACAATACAAAAAAGATTTAGAACACATGAAACAGATTCAAAGAGACTACCAGGAATTCAAAAAATCCAAGGAAAGTTGGCAAAACCACCTGAAGGAAACTAAAGATAGACTTTCAAACCTTGAAGACAGGTTTACAGCTTATAATCGAGAAAGGAAACATCTCTTGAAAATAACAAGAAATGTGGAAGTAACAATATAATGGTTGCAAGACAACCCAAAGAAACATAACTTAATAATTAAAGGTGTGAGTGAAAAAGCAGGGGTCAATACAAATCAAATTAAAAACCTATTTACAGAAATAATTTCAGAAAACTTTCCAAACATGGGAACAGGAAGTGATTTTCAGATAAGTGAAGCATGTAGAACTCCAGCTAAACGTAACCAAAATATACCTACACCCAGACGTGTAATAATCAAGATCCCAGAAACTGAACATAAAACAGACTATTAAAAGCTATTAGAGAGGAAAAAACAGATCACCTACAAAGGAAAACCCAGCAGAATCACAACAGACTTCTCAGCACAAACCATCAGGTCCAGAAGAACTTGGAGTGAAGTATGTCAAGTCCTGAAAGAAAATAACTTCCAACCTAGATTGATATACCCTGCAAAACTATCTTTCAAAATCAACGGAAAAACAAGATACTTCCATGACAAAGAACAACTAAAGGAATTTATGACAACCAAGCCAACCCTACAAAGAATACTGAAGGACATTTTAGAGAGAGACAAAAATGTCCACAGCTCCAGAAACAGCGGCAGAGAGATCTCATTGAGCAGGGCAGACAATTAAATAATCCATTATTGGGATTTGAATCCAATAATGTCTTCAATGAGCTGTTTAGTTTGATATTATTCTATCTCGACCTGTCTAATATCATTATATATGATGACATAGACAGCTATTCCAAAGATAACAAAATATATTAGGATAGCCTTTATTGATGTTTGATCATTTTGTTCTGTAACCCTGTATTGCTTTCATTGTTCTGTTTTGAGTGATTTTAGCCTATTTTGGTTTGTTTGATTGTACTATAACAGATGATATAGGCAACTGATTAGAAGATAATATGAGGCATTATAGAAATCAACATTGTATTACTATGTATTGCTTCCATTGTTTTATCTTTTATTGGTTTTATTCTGTACTATTTTGTTTGATTATGTTAGGCCTGATGTTATGGGCAGTTATTTTGAAGATAACAAGAGGTATTACAAGGGGAAAGGAGGAAAGAAGTAAGGTGTCTTAGTTACTTTTTCGCTCGTTGCCAAGACAAAATACCTGACACCCAAAGTTAGGGAAGGAAAGGTTTATTCTTACAGTTTCTTGGGAGTTTCAGTCCATTAGTTGGCTCCAAGATAGCATGGCATGGCGGGCCTGCTGTTCATGGCGGCTGCAAGCCACAAGGCCTGCTGGTGAGAGAGAGAGAAGAGAGAGAGAGAGAGAAGGCGGAAGGGGAAGACCCACCTTCTCTTACGCTGTATGTCAGCTCCACCCCTGGGTGGGCACAGTGCTCACATTGTCAATCAACAAACCAATAACAAACCAATAACTCAGCCCCATCAAAATTATATGAGGACTTGGGGGTACACTGCATACCCCATACAGAAGGGAAAAGGAAAAAGACATAGATTTATATGTGGGTATACATAAGATGGTCAAAATGACTATACTACTAAATGCATTAACTACTGAAAGAGAACAGTTGATACTCATATGATTGGATCAATTTTGCATGTCTATATCTATGAATCTAAGCAATCCCTTTGAAGGTAACAATATACAATGTTACAACCATTGTCAAACTCCAACCATCTAATTTTGTAAATCCATAATATTACAGTATTGGATTTGTTGTTGTTCATTGGCCCCTTTAGCTTTTTGT
This sequence comes from Dasyprocta punctata, assembly GCA_004363535.1. NCBI lineage: Eukaryota > Metazoa > Chordata > Mammalia > Rodentia > Dasyproctidae > Dasyprocta > Dasyprocta punctata. Next base: position 43,886 of record RJWM01006861.1, on the reverse strand, counting down.
TTCTCTTTTCTGTCACCATTGTTTTATTTTCTATTGGCTTTATTCTGAACTATTTTGTTTGATTATACTAGGCCTGATGATATGGGCAGTTACTTTAAAGACAGCAAGAGGTACTCCAAGGGGAAAGGAGGAAAGAAGGTAGGGAAAAAGAAAAAGACATAAATTTATAAAAAGGTGTACATAAGATAGTTAAAATGACTATATTACTAAATGCATTAACTATTGAAAAAGAACAGTTAATACTCAAATGACTTGATCAATTTTGCATGTCTATATCTGTTAATCTGAACAACACCTTTGAAGACAATGATACGCAATATTACAACTACTGTCAAGTTCCAACCATCTCACTTTATAAACCTATAGTGTTATCGTGTCAGATTTGTTGTTGTTTGTTCATCTCTTGCTTTTCGTTTCTCTTTTCTGTGTCCATTTTCTCTTAAATAAATTAAAAAAAAAGTCTAGTTCACTTTTCTCCTTGAGTTTGGTTGCCATTGAGCAAGTTTGATCAATGGAAAGGGACAAAAGAACTTCAAAGGCAAGAAACTCTGCAGGCTGGGAAACTGTATGTAATGAAATGTTTCAGGTTACAAAAAGCTTCAAGTGCCCTGGGATACTAGAATATGGTAAGTAGGCTTTAAAGTGCAAAGAAGTGTGAAGCAAACTCATTTCCTTTGTGTTTATATCTAGGCTAAATGAAGTGGCACAAAAAGTAGAGGAAAATGTTTTTGTTTAGGTATAATGCTGAAACAAGTTTCAAATTTTGCTTAAACTCCATCATATGTAGCTTCTTTGATTAACCAATTCCTTGGCTTTCTACAACCACGCTACAATTCATTATAGTACTTTACCATGTCCGTGATTCCTTCCAAAGGATCACTGAGTAAAATTTTGGAAAACAAGTCATTCATCAGATATTGCTGAAATTCCCATCACATCACTTTCATTCTATCAAATAACTCTGTGTTACCTACAGATTTTTAATTATCTGAATAGGCATTATATATTGCTCTCATATATCAAGCAGGATCTAGCCCTTTTACACAATATCAATATGATAAATTAATCCTTTGAGAAAGGTTCTACTATGAAACTCAGGATACATTATGAAGCTGAAGCAAAAGAAGTCAGGTAACATGATACGGACTAGTGATTGTAAATAGCAAAGAAATTATTCACATTGCTCAGCATGATAATGATACAAAAGACAAATACCAAGTAAATTAACATAGCTGTTTAAATTCATCAAATCTCATTCATGTAGTTCAGAAGAAATGTGGAAATTCTTGATACTCTCTGGTATTCCCCGAGGTCTGATGTGCATTACAACACAGCTTTGTATTTTGGTATCCTGTTCTATTACAAGAAGAAGATTTTAAAAGAGCTATTAAACTGTAAATAAATAGTTAGATTTAAATTATCTAATGAATGTGGAGAATATAAACAGGTTATGTTGTATGTCTACACCCAGGAATTTTATCCTTTTGATTAATTTATGCACATTTTCTAAGAAATCAAGAGCTTTAAATTCTCCAAAGGGACATGAATTTTATTTACAAACAGGGAGTCACAATTAGCCATCTGCTAGGCATTTGAAGAATGAAAAGACTGTGATATGAGACCGCTTATCAAGAGTGTTACATTTTCTTTAGGGCAGTGTGGACCCCAAAGTCACTTTTAAGAAACAAGGAAATGCAGTATATTGTTTGTTTATTTATTTATTTATAGACAGAGTCTTGCTATGTAGCCCAAGCTGGCCTCGAACTTGTGGTGATCCTCCTGCCTCAGCCTCTCATGTAATGGATTATGCCTGTGGGCCACTATGCCCAGTTTAGTATTATGATATTTGAAAGACTCTAATGATCAGACCACCTCTGTGGAATTACCTATTGTGTACATTAAAGATGTAGTCTTCTGGATTGCACCCTACTGATACAGGGGAACAAAACTCCCAACCTACTATATGTCTGGTATGAATTCGTGTTCTCTAAAATCAAAGAATGAATTTTAGGAACAATGGAGGTTAAGAGCAGAATATATTTTTTGAGAGAAAGAAAGCTTCTGTCTGAGACAGAGACAGAAGAGGTCCTGAGTGTGTTGCTAAAGATTCTGTCTTTTCTAGGGACTTTGATGGAGTAAAACCACAAAATGAGGCAGGTCTAAGGTGGGGAAAGCATGGGAACTCACAAGGTAGGTGGGCATAAGGTGAGGCAGAACTATGGTCAACCAGTAAGATGAATTGCTCAGGTAAAATGGAGTAAACTGGGGACAAATGGGGAAGCAGTAGCAAGCAGGCTTGCTTAAAGACCAATGACTCTTCCCTTAGTGGGTGGGAAGGTGACTCCTGGCTTCCTCAGGGTGATAGAAACCTATTTAGAATATCAGTCTTTAGGCTATGGGTACATTTTTTTGACCTTTTGTCTTGAGACCTGGCCCACAGCAGGAGGAGTCTGTCTCCCCCACAGTTGCAAGGTATCTGGTCTTCTGCACTGGCTCCTTTGAGGGCCCAGCCCTTTCTGACTGCCTATAATATTTCTATCTAACTCAGTTGCCTGCAACACTGCCTCCCCTAATCACAGTCCCTGGGGATAGAGATAAAGATTTTTACATTGATCGGAAACCTTCCAAGGTCTAGGCATATAGTTCAGTGGTAGAATGCTAGCCTAGCATACCCAAGGCCTTGGGTTCAACCCCTGGCTCTGAAAAAATAATACCATTAAAAATTAAAAATTTAAAAAATAAATATATTTAAATTGATGGTTTTGAAAGAATAAACTCTTTAGCTGATCCTATGTGCACTGAAGATTAACAAGCTCAAGTCAGTGGCTCAACTGAGATGCAAGAGATAATGCATGTTGAGGCCACATAAAGAAAAGATTCAGGAATAGTACTTAGATAAGCACTCAAGATGGATAAAGTACATGATCCATTTCATATAAAATTACCAGAGCATTGGCAAAGACAGCATTTTTTTGCTTTGCTTTGTAAAGACTTACATGCAGCATGTCAGAGATTCCAGGCTGTAGTGTCACTCCATTGGCATCATAAATAATGCTCAATAAGAATTTGTCAGTTGGATAAATTAATGGAGACCTTACATGCAGGACTGAGAAATTTGAAGGCAGTATTTGATGTAAACTCTAGAAAGAGATATCACTAATTTCAATTACTTTCAAATCCAGGATTTAATTTTTACTTTGCATCATGTTCACCACACCTCCAGGACAGACATTCTCATAAACTACAAAATAGGAAATTTAGGCTGAAAAAGCCCAAAGTAGGCCTACAGGTATAACTCAGTAGTAGAGTGAGTGAATGCTTAGGATGCATGAGGAAATGGATTCAATCTCCAGAGCACACACCGAAAAGGGAGAAATTCCAAAAGCAATCACTCACCTGGTTTCATGCATCTACTCCAGGAGACCAGGTGTGGTTGAAATTCTTCCCATTTCTGGGTGCTGCTGTCACCAGGAGCCCTGGAAGGGGGAGGACCTTGAAGTCAGTAGAAGCTTGATGCTTAAGCAGACCTTATACTCTATATGCTTCTTTGTAACATTTGTGTTTTAAATGCAATTCTTCATTTCCCTTTAGTATACGTGTTTTTCTACCTGAACTGTTTTTTTCCGTTGTTTGCTATGAGAGGAATAACTAGTACTTTGAATTAAACTTATTTAGTTATTTTTTAAAACTGAATAAAATTCACACTAGCTGATATTTTTAAAGTATATACTGAAATCTTCAAACTGGTATACGTAAATGCGTCACTATTCTTAAAAGTAGAAAAACAAAACTTTTTTTGTTTTGCTTTGTTTTGTTTTTTTCCCTACATCAGCCAGTTGACCTTAGTCCTGCACTAACCAGCAAAGAATACTTACTTTCATGATTAGTTTGCTTGGAGGCTTAGTAGTCACTCTGGGGTGTGAATGGTTAATGAAGGAGTAGAGGACAATCTATATAAACGTTTCCTTTAAGAAATGAGATTGTGATTTCAATTTAGATTACCATCACAATGTTAGTACAAATAACAGTAATTACAAAGTTATCATGTTGCAATGATTTTAAAAGCCTCTATAACCATCTCTTAAAATTTCACTGCAGAGCTGAGCTCTGAGAATCTTAGACTATGTTTATTTGATGAATTGCCCTCAGCTGATAATTGTTGGTGTGTAAACTACACAACCTACATTATCTTACTTATCATAGACAAAGCTCATAAAGATACCCCCTGTTGCTAGTTATGCAGCTAATATTAGCTTGCAGAAATTATGCAGTTCCTTCTTATTTTTTTGGTTCTTATTATGGATACGATTTAGTTTCTACAAGACTCTGGAAGCCTAGATGATGATAAATTTGAACACAGTGTAGCAGATTCAACATGTTTTGTCATGAGTTGAAAATGGTCTACAAGATAGTAGATTTGATTTAATCTAAACCAGAACACAGTCATTTAAGGGTTCTTCATTGGATCGTGCCAAGAGTGAAATTTGAGGTAGAACCAGGGTAGAATACAATACAAGGCACCTAGTTTACTTAACTAAGATTTTCCAGTGTAGACCTACTTGTCATGGTGTTTGCCCATAAAGATAACAGCTGTGAATGCCACAAGGACAAAGTTTGCCTAGCATCAGGTAAGAAAACGCCTTCCATGGGCAAAGAAAGGTCACTCTGACCTTTCCACATGAAGTCATGTGGTGCAGAGCCACGGAGCAAGCCTCTCTTTATTCACAGACCTACAAGTCTGCTGTGAAATAATGGAAGTGGCTTGACCTTTCACACCACGATAATAAAGACATAATGAGCCTTGGGGGATTCTTTCAGTACGATATGGAATTGAAATAAACTCATTAGTCTTATAAACATAGAGTTATGCCCTTTTGCTTTAGCCAGTGGTTTGTTTGGCTTCTTGTGCTTCATTCTACATGCATGAGGGGATAGGAAGAAAAACCTGAGTAACCTATACTTTCTATTAAAGTAATGAAACAAGTATACACTCTGATCTCTATTTGGCTAAATTAACAGCACATTTTTAAAGTATTCAAGAGGCTGAATCATTTTTACTATGTATTTCATAGCTTTGTATGACCAAATATTCTTCTTTATAACTTAGAAGGGTCAGAAAGGAAACAGCTCAAAATTGAACAGAATTGAATTTTTCTGATCTAGTTTTCTGTCTATAAACAATAAGTGATGTTTCTATTTACTGAAACTTGCAAACTCTTGTCTACTTTTTCTGTAAATAGATATGAATGAAGTTTGAACCATGTCTACATTGCTTAACGTATTGACAACAAGTAAGAAATATGCACATAGTCTATTTCTTACTTTACATCCATCATAATTCAAAAGAAAGAAAGCTCAATACCACAAAATGTCAGGAAATTGATTATTTCAAAATATAAAAAAATCAATAGTGATTTCTCAAATAATGATATCATTAATCAAAATTTATGGCATGAATACAAATTTGAATGTCAAATATATATAATTTGTAGTGAGAGTGTGGTAAGTACTAACATATGCAGGGAGTAGCTTCAATTTGCCATTTCTGTGTGTGTATATATATATATATATGTATTTATAAATACATATATAAAGAGAGAGCCAGAGAGAGAGAACACAAATTAATTTTTCCAGGTCATAATTATCTATATGAAATTTGCATTTAGGCATGGGTATATAAAATCTAGATCTAAAACAGAGAAATATAATGAAAACTGGGATATATTTTCATTTCTGTATTCAAATACTGAAATAATTATTATGCATAAATAGCTTCATCTGATTGTGTGAATATTATATCAAACACTTCTAAAAAATATTACTTAATAATAGTAAAAATAGGAAGATATATAGTGTTGTACACACCTTACCAAGATACTTGACTTGGTAAGATTTTTTTATAGACTACACATCGACAGAGACTCCACTGCAGTGGCATTCAGCAGGCTTCAGAATCAATAACTTGTGAAGCTGTTTCAGGCTTAAGTGATTTTTCTGATCAGATAGCAGCTGTCATGCAGACACAGAACTCTACATGCCAATGGCCATGGTAGAGCCCTGTAGTGACCTGGGACACAGCGATGTCTCTGAAGGTAAGAGAACACTACAGTTAAGGGCACTAACTCAGTCACCTAATGCTGCCACCCAAAACACCAAAGTTAGTAATTCAAAGACAGCAAAAGCTTAGAGATAAAATAGTTCTCTCATTAAGCAAAGCCTTACTGCTTGCAACGTCTTTGGTTCATTTTCACAAGGCCTTGGTTCACTTTCACTCCCTTTTGCCTATTCCCTGCATGCTCCCTGATATGACATCATCCAATAAACAGTCAGCTACTTTGGAAAGGTCCACAAATGTTCTGACCTTCCCAGGTCCCTGAATACCATGTTACTTCTGTCTACTGTCTTTTATCCTTCATCATATACTCATTCATAAGATTGAGAAACTGGCCAGCTTCCAATAACCCATTACATTTATCCTGTTTTAGAACAAATTAGTATTTGTGTAGCCTTTCTTTTAAATTGAATAATATGTAGGCATCACCATTCAAAACATTATTGCAAACACCAAAATATAGAACTATGTGTTTGTTTCTGTACCTTAACAATCTTCCTAACTATGAGATTCCTAAAGCAAAAGAGGATACACCTGTATATTGCCAGTGCCCAAAAGAAAAGAAGCCTCAGCTGTATTTCCTGATACAGTATTTAGGATAAAACCTCAAAATCAGATCAGTTTAGATTGACCCTTGGTAAAATTAAAAGGGTACAAAGTTTGTCTTGAGTGCCCTTCCAAACCTCCATTTTGAACCCTATGTAAAATTTACCATTTTAATAATTTCAGTGCGAAATTCCAAGACAATACAATGACATGAACATGGCCATCACCACAACCTATTTCCAAAATTTTCATCAAATCAGAAAGAAACTCAGCTGTACCCACCAGCAATAACTCCTTATATCCTTCCCCTAGCCGCTGGTGACCTCCTTTACATGTCTGCCTATAAATCTGCCTGCTATTTCAGATATTTTACATAATGCAATAACATTTTAAAATTTCTATTTATCTTTCATTTTTGGCCTCTCAGAATCATACTCTATCACAGTTGAAAAGGTTCCCCCAGGTACGGTGCCCATCCAGGGCAATACCTCACCTAATGCGATCCCCCAAACCACCAAAGTGAGCAATCGTTTTCTGACTCACTCTCAAAGAGAGACTCTGCCTTCACGCAAGGTTTCCAGGGAGATTGGAAATTTTTTGATGGACTAATGTCCACTGAAATGGAAATGGCTAAAAATACTGTTCTTTCCATTTATTTTAGAATCTCTTCAGTAAAATAAATTCATAATTTGTATATACCTCAATTTAAGAAATAAACTGTGTGTTTAATGGAATTGTTTTCAATGTAATTAACTAAGAAAGTTGTGGTCATCTGTAAAGCCCATACCATTACAAAACCACCCATGAATGTACATTTCAGTGGCATTAAATACACAAAAATGTGATCAAAATTTACAGTAAATATTTAAATTTTCAAATGCTATTAGAATAAAACAAACATTCCCATTAGTCCTATCAAAATACTCCCTCTCACTCCAAGTAACTTATCCCATGGTTATTGCCACTTTCTGAAACAGTTCTGGAAACCTTTGCATGATATCTTTATTTGGCATGATCAAAAATACAGTGAGTACTGCTACCAACTGTCATCTGACAGAAAGTCAGGCTCATAAAAATATTATAATGTGTTTTCATCCATCTTATCACCAGACGTGGTACAATGTGACTCTGGCTCTTCCCCAAAGTCAAAATGATGATGAAAGGTAAAAGTTTTGAATGAATTTGGGACATTGAAACAGCCAGGATACTGCAACTAAAGATACCCATGAAAGAAGATTTCCAGGAGTGCTCCCAAAAGCAGAAAGAAAGATAGGATAAATATGTTCTAAACTAGATGAGTATTTGGGAAAGATTACTGGCAACATGTCTTTTACTTTAGTAATTCTCTTAAACTTTTAGCATTCATTGTATTTGTTGATTACACATTATGTACAGAGTTTTACAACCGTCACTACTATCTAGTACCAGGATGCTTTTATTATCCTCAGAGCAACCTCCATTCCCATTTTCCAAAGAGTTCCCATGCCCTGGCGATCATTAATCTACTTCACATATTTGTGGTTTTTGTCTATTGTACACATTTCACATGAATGCAAACATACACGATTTGGCTGTTTTATTTAGTATAAGACTTTCAGATTTCTTCCATGTTGTAGCATGTGTCAGATCGTCTTCATATTTCATGTATTTTACATGGCGAGTATGTATTAGCGTGAGAAGAATGATGTGATCAGCTATCTACACAAGAGCTGTGTCCCTGTTAAATCTTATTCCTTCCTAGGATTGCTCCTATTGGAACTATTTGTCAGTATGAATAAAAGAGATCTTGGCATCTGCCCCATGGACCACTTCAGTGGCTAATGCCCCTGAATTTTCACACTTACTTCCCTATCAGCTAGAATTTAAATTTAATGCTGTATAATTTATATTTCATATAGTCACCATTGAAGCATTATCTTTTATTGAATATTAGAAATCAAGTTATAAAATAATTCTTTCCTTTCAAAAGGGAAAAGATTCAAATTTCCTGTTCAACAGCTTTCCAGGGATGTGTCACTTCGCCAACCATTGCTTTTCATGGACCTTATTTGTGCATATACATGGCATACCTGTGCCAACTTAATTAGTAGCTTCTATTCACACTGTGAGAATTGAGAATGCAGGTGTTGAATTCATGTAGTTAATTAACAATAGGTATAATTTGCAAAATAGCAAATATTTTGAAACATAAACATGAGAGATAAATGTGTCTCACTAAATAATGGAGTTAATATTGAATTGTTGTATAGTTGTTACAAAGCAGAAAATTCCCATGAAAATTATTTCAATCTGCTTAAAGCTCAACATCCCGGACACTCTATTACATTATTTAAAGAATTAGAATAAAGCCTCCATTTTGATTCCTGAATCTTTAAATATTACCAATGCATCTATCATTTGACATGTTAAAAACCCTGATTCATCCATAATGCAATGAGAAGAAAAGACAATATCATCCTTATTATCTTGCTTTCTATACATATAATCTTGACTTTAACTGAGTTCCCTACAGATTACTGATTTACTTTCTGTGGGATTAAAAAAAATATTTATCAGAATGTACTAGCTGTCAGGAATAGAAATAACCAGATAGTATAATTTTACTGAAATTATTTACATATATATGATTGTGTGTGTGTGTGTGTGTGTGTAATGATTTGCTGAATTTGCTCAAAGGAAAATTTTACTAATACTTGCTGTGTAGGCTGAAATGTCAGCTCTGAGCTCAAAAGTGCCAATTTGCTCAACTTTGATATATGTGCTGCTTGATTTACTTGTCTGTATGTATAAAATAATAGCTTAGTTGAGATAAAAGGAAGAGAAAGAGGTTTGCATGAAGTAATTCTGAGGTAAAGTAGTTATCTGATAGAGAACTGTGATTTTTTCTCAAGATGATTATGCAGAAATGCATCAAATTATTTAGGCTACTAATGAAACTGGTTTTTGTTTGTTTGTTTGTTTAAGAATAGGAAAATTTACTGGGTAAAGGAATGGGGAATAGGAATAGCTCCTGAGAGACAAGAGGGGTCCTGAATGAGTTGCCCAAAGCTATTTGTTTTGTCCAAATTTCCTACAAGAAAAGCTACTCATAGATGTAATTGATTTTCTTGACTGTCACTAATATTGTACATGTTGAAATACCATACAATGTTCACTTCATAGTACATTTTGACCACATAATGTTTACTTCTATAGATTGTTCAATTTTTAAATTCCAAGACTTTGTGCTATTAACTCAGATGATACTTCTACTATTTCATCAAATACCGATATTCCTTTACATGTCTCAGAATGTAATCAGCACTACGAAGAGGATCTTTAAAAGTTAACTGTGTTTCTTTTAGAAACAAGTAACTTCTCCAAGCATATTCCTGCTGATCATATAACCAATACCACCACTCCTCTCCCAGTCCAAAAGAGACAAAATATGCAGAGGCCAGCCTTAGGAGGCCTGAGCCCTGTTTCCTATGCAGGAGAAAGATGAGGGCTGGAAGTGTGCATATTTGCAGTCTCTCATGCCCTGCCTTCTGTTCTTTACTACAAGAGACCCTCGCCCACCTGAACATTGTGAGATGCTGACTTGAGGCAATTGGGCCCCTCCATCTCCTCTGAGTTAGCTTTGAATGAATCCTTCTTCCTTTTACCAAAATATATGGGCTCCTTAGATTTGCTCAGCAAGGAGTAAACAAACCTAAGCATATAAGCCTATGTGGCTGGCCGTATAGCATGTTCTCAAATGTCACAGTGTGTTGAAGTAACCTGGTATATGTGGGAAAGCTGAGACTGCTCATCTCAGTACCCACCAGAGTTTCTGATTCAGGCTCAAATATCCCCAAACATTTTCCTTGCCTAAATTCTACGCGGGAGACACACAGGCAGAGCCAGATGCACGTGGATGTACCCTGGGCTGTCAACACACAGTCTGGTGCTCAGAAGACCCTTGTGCTTGCCTTAATATGCTACTCATATTTTCTTCAAATTGTATAACTTTGGAATAAGGGCTTCTTAGTCTCATTTTATCCTATAACTGATTTATACCTGGTAATAAAATTAATTTAAACACTGTTTTCTCTTCTACTATAAATTTATACTGGTTAACAATAGATAACTGAAAATTTTAGAAAAGAGACACAATTTTTAAAGCCAAAATCACTTTTAGACTACCTACACATAGGAATTAAGTTAACTGTAACAATTTTATCAAGCAAGAAAACTAATATTACAAGGGAAGAAAAAGAAAATGAGTACATGTAAGGTTGAAATATATAGGTGAGGGTGTTGGCCAGAGATGTCTCAGATAGATATGCAGAGGTAAAGGACTTTTGGAACCACACAGCCCAAACCTCCTGGAATGCATGGTGAGAGATGAAAGGATAGCCTACAGGGCCACAGGTCCAAGTAGGATAAAAACATACTGCCTTAAAAAATGAATGCTCTGACCCTCTCCTACCCATACTCTGACTTATCACTCACATTGTCCTTAAGGTCAGTCATGTAACAGACCACCCTGACCTTCCCCTGTCATTCCTGGCTCTATCAACAAAAAGCCACAGAAGCTTCGGTTCAGGACTGTCTTAGTGAGACTTCCTCATGTTCTGTGGTCTCAGTTAAGGGCAGTCCCTCTTGGGTCTTCTTGGAGTTTGAATTGGACGTTGACTCTAAGTATCCCCTCATTCTTTGCTCTGTGCCACAGTCATGAACTGCAACAGATATACTCTGAAATTCAATTAAAGAGAAAAAAACTTTGAGTCAAAGGACTTATAGTTTTTGAAAGAACTTTTCTTTTTTTTTTTTCAAATTTATCTTCTCTACAAGGAGAAGATAATCAATCAGAGACTTGCAAATATTGTTGAGTAAATGGCATGATCATTTGATCTGGTATGAAATACTAACACATTATAATCTGTGTCCAGAAGGATTTCCAACCTAGATGGGAATTACAGAATGCTCTAGCAGCAAGATTAATTTACTCAATTCATGTGGATATGCTTCTATTTGGAAGTTTTATGAATTATTAGATCAATGCATTTATTATGCAATCCACAGGAAAAAACAGTATTTATTTTTAAAAGAAACCATAAGTATGTAAAATCCAAAGGAAAAAACAAGATTTTTTTTTTACTACTTGAAAAGGACCACCCTAATGAATATTTCTATGTGAGTACAGTAATGTCCAGTGGACAAAAGATGAAAGAAATGCATCAAAATTTTGCTACAGCTATAATGAACTTTCAAGTGTCAGGCAAGCAAAATGCCAAACACTGTCTATAATTCATTCTCTATTTAAAATAACAGAGACTCAAATAATAAGTAACTGAGCACAGTAAGAATGAATTAAATAAAGCATTTAAAATAGAATAGTTTTCTTATCCAAGAGGAATTTATTTTTGCTAAAAATATGTAAATGGTAGATACTGAATCAAAATTATTCCAAAAAGTAGTAGAATTTGAACAACATAACTAAACTTGATGCAAACCATAAAAAATAAAATTTATTCTCCAGCACATCTCCCATTTCTATGGACTTACAATTTTACAAGTAGGCTTCCATAACTTCCATTTCTTAGGCAGGAGTCAAGCAAAGAATGATTAATCCATCCCTATTATTGTTTCCTTGAATTATAGGAATCTGGAGAGTGAAACCAAGGCAAAACCTTAATAAATCGTCTGCTTCTAGGTACTCACTGATGTCAAAAGCCACTTAGCTAATCAGTAAAGAATTTGTATTGAACGGGGGTTTATACAGGAATAGAATCAATGTAATATACCGTTATGAAACGCTTGCAGAATCGAAGGGAGGAAGTGCACGATGGCCGTCTGCCTTCCACAGAGCCAGGGATCCAGCAGCTGCAGGCTTCGAGAATCTGGAACCCTCAGAAAAAGAGAAATCAAGATTACAGTTCTAGTCCAAGCCGAAGGCGTGGAAATCCCTCAGAAAGTTACTGATGTGAGTCCGTTTTAAAAGTTGGAAGATCGAGTTTGATGTTCACAGAAGAAGGCAACGCCAAAAGAGGAAGCCATCCCGAAGTGAAATTTCAAGCACAAGCTCGTTGCCGCCCTTCTCTCCATTCAGTCCATGCAGCCTGCAAGCCAATTGGATGGTGCACCCCGCAGTCAGGACGGGTCTTCTCTGTTTAGCTTGCTGCCCACAGGTGCATCACCTCTGGATACACCCAAAGACAAACCCGGATGGCTGCTTTATTTATTTTCTTGGTGTCTCTTAATCCATTTAAATTGATAATCAAGATTAATTCCCATTAGGTGTTCCATCTTAATGGTAGCAATTGTTTAAGTTGTTTTTCAAGAATTTAGAGCCAGCTTTTCTGTCTGAAACCAGTTGAAGCCACCAAATCCCTTCACTGGGCCCTGCTTACGTGTACAAAGAGTGACTTTTTATAACAACAGATGAAAACTCCCCCCATACCCATGTTCATGCTACTGTTTTCCAAACGTGAGATTTATGAAGAGCCCTGATGTTGAATTACACATAAGCAGACGACTAATTACTGTTTCTGCCCTTTGACTAGTTTTCCTTATACCTCAGACCTACCTGTTTCTTCATCCTGTAAATCCCTGAATTCTATCCTTGTGGATAGAATACATTGTTGGTTTAATGCATCATTTCTGTGATGGGCATATGGTTACAGTGAGCAAAACAGGTTTGAGCCAGTAATAGTGATGTAAATCTTTTAAAATTTGTAGTGAAATTTAATTTAGAGGTGTGCTTAGGATGATGTCAGATAGTAAATAATAGATATTATTACTGTTTTATAGTTATCATAAGACAACAGAGACCTATGCAATTGAAACATAATTATTATAAGATAACAGAGCCTTGGACTATTGAATCAAACACAAAAGCTACTGAAGGTAGGTGTTTTTTGGAACTGAAGAAATTCTCCAACACACTTAATGTGTGAAATATGCTTAACTGTTCTCATAGCTAGAATTGCCCAAAGTAAGATCTGTGTTTCATTCATTTTTGCATTATTTATACAAAATCTCAGGCTTAAATAAATACTTCTTGGATTGAATTTCCTATATGTGCTTAACTTGCTGAACAAACTTGTTGCAGATATCATAGAAAAGCTATGTTCTTTAAGAAATGATAAAAAGAGTAAGTCATTAAAATTTTAGATGTAGTCTAAAAGACACCTTGTACATTATAAAGCCCAGTATCTTCATTAGAGATAAGAAACTATGACTAAGAAAAGCCAAATTGCATGTCTAAATACCTAGCTACTGAACCCCTGCAGTGAGATTATGAACCAAATATCTTAATTTTCTCATCAGTGTAGCTCACACTGAAATCTTTTATCTTCTAATCCCCAGACAGACAAGCATTATTACCTTATAATATCACAGCAGCTTCTTTACAGTGTTGAAAATGCCTAAAAGTGGAAGAAATTTCCAAGGAGTTGCTTGGTTCTGCTGGTAGAGAAATTGACCTTATGATTTTTTTAAAAGAGAGAATCAATGAAAATATTGCATGCAAAGTTAATATCACCCAATTGTATCTCATCATTTTAAGTGTGAAAGATACAGGGAAACTATGAATCACAGAGATTCTACCTTTAACCATTTTTCAATTATGAATCAAGGGAATAAAAAAGCAGCATTTTTTTCCATAACAGCTTATGCATCTTGGCAAAGAACCAATTAGTTAAGTATGCTCCCTCAAAATTTCTCAACTTTCTAATAAATAAAGGATATTTATCTCAAGCTGACATATAGTCCTATAGTATTTTAATTTCTTTCAATGTTTTGACTATATACACATATAGTCATATCCACACACCATTTCCATGATTTGTTTTGATATAAAGTTTTATAAATTTTTTCATAAATTAATTCTGATTCATAAATTTATGATACAAAGTTATTCAATTATCACTCATTTGCAAGATTTGAAGGTTATTATGTGTACTCAATTTGAAATACCTATCCACTGATACTCTTTTCTTATAATGAATACAACATATAATTCATCTAATTTATGAATTTCTACTGATATTGCAAATGCCCAGGCTTCTCAGCTAGGAGCAGAGTATCTCTTGTTTCACAGAACCTTTCTAACACTTGGAGCAATGAGGAACTCTAGGGAGCATTTCATAGGTTTTGATAAGTGAGGCAGTATATTCATGGATAACTATATGAAAGAATGAGTGAATATTCATAGAGAGAATCTCTTGGTGGAAAATCACTACCCTTGAAACATGATGGTTAAGTAAAGGCTGGTTTCCAATCTGTAGCCAGAATGAGGCTGTTAAAAATGTAACAGGAAAGTAATAATACTTCTGTACTGAAAGCCCTGCAAATTTAATTCCTATCTTTATTTTTAAATTTCTGTTATTTCTTCCCCAAAATCAGCAAATACACTTCAACATCATTCTCCTTTTTCCTCTTGTCTTCAGATTCTACAATATCACATCCCCTTTCTCTCAAATCCAGACTCAGGGGCTACCTTCCCATTCTGGGAAAGTGCGAGCCACGTGCCACCTGGAGCCCTTTGCATTGGATCTTTATTTTAACCTGATAAGTGGTGACCCCTAAATATTATTACTCTAAATAATGAACTTGGAACTTTTAAAAGATACCCATTTTGTTCAGTCTTCTTTAGGATAATGTAAGCAATAATCTTGCACCAATGTTCACATGCATTATCAATTTCTTTTTCCCTTCCCTCAAATAGAGACCTTCAAAAACTTCCAGTTGATTTTCATAGAAACACTACATATTTCCAGTAAATGTGGCTCAAAATACTCTCACTCATCTCTCTAAATTATCTTAAGCAGCATAAGCCTAGAGTGATAATGGTAAATATGAGGTGGACGGGAGGGAGAGATGACCTTGTACTCAGCTATACAGTATCATTATTTTAGACTAGATTATTTGAGTCTTGTGTTGAGTCAATGAAGATGTTGATTAAAGAAAGACATTATTAAACTCAGATTCAGATCCCTATAAATTATTAGAGAAAATTCATGAAAAATGGTTTCATTTGATATAACTAAGTTATATTTAAATCATATTATAAAGCCATTGTATTTTCTAAGTGCATGAAAAGTAAATGGAGTAAACACTTTCATAAATGGAGAGAATCTTTTTAATTCTGTTCAGTCACTATGTGGAAATTTGAGCAGGTTGAGCAAAGATCTATTTCTTTTATTTTCTAGTTTTATTTCTCATAAAGGGAATGATGGATAAAAATATATTTGTGTATGCCTTCAACATTAAATCTTTTTAGTGTCTGTCCCCATTACACTATCAAAATTTCTTTCCTGTCTCCACAACATGGACCTGCCCACCTGCTCACCTACCTCACTGTGAATAATCCCACGGATTAGAAGTCACCCACACACTTTGTTCCTAATCTCTCTGCACTGTTTTATTTTATACACAAGATAGTCAGGTGAAGGACATGAGGTTGAGGTACAGTAAGAAAAACTGCAAAGCACAATAGCCAAGAGAGGTTTGGAGATGTTCTCCAGATGTATAATCTGAAATGCAGAGTGCAACTGTCCCAGGATAGTAAGAAAGAAAACAAGATTTTACAGTAAGCCCACATAAGTACAAATATATGCACAATGACACATTCATTTCATGTCTGGGAAATCATTCTAGGATTTCATCTATATTAACATAAAGCGTCAGGTCTCCAGGGTAACATAATTTTCAATACTATAAAATGGGGAATAAATAAATGTAATATATTCAAGTCTTCCTTAACTATACCAGTTACCACTGTCAACTGACATCTCAAAATTTTTAATAGGAAATTCCAGAAATAGGCAATTCCAAATTTTAAATGTTGTAATTATAATATAATTGTTTTAATTTACTATTAGTTTTTATTGTTAATATATTAGAGTGCTAGATTTATAAATTAAACATAGGGGAAGCATATATATACACACATTATATATATATTATATATATATAAATATATATATATATATATATATATATAGTGGTGCTTCAGTTCACAAATTTAATTCTTTCATGATTCATGGAACAAATTCTACAATCAGAGTTATGGAAAGAATTAAATTCATGAATTGAAATATGTGTGTGTGTGTGTGTGAGAGAGAGAGACAGACAGACAGACAGATAGACCAAGAGAAAGAGATTGCCAAACAAAATGGATACACACTTCAGCAATTCGGTCTATCAAGAAATGTCTGGAAGCTCATGGCCACCACTATGAGCACTTGTTACAATTGTGGAGGCCGAAGGTAACTTATATCAGTCTCATAATATCTCAATACATTTATCATTAAAATATTTTTACCTGTTTTACTTTTCGTGATGTACACATATTTTGGCATTGTCTCTGTCTCTGTCTCTGTCTCTGTCTCTCTCTACATATAGATTATACATATATATATATAAAATCATAATAATGTATACTGCTCTGTACTATCCATGGTTTTAGACACAAGCAGAATGTGTTAGAATGTACCCCCTATAAAAGCAAGGGGCTACTTTACAATATTAACAGAAGAAAGGATAAACATCACAAGATCAACTGAATGGATATAGGAAAAACATAGACAAATGTCAATATCTTTTTAAGATAAAAATGCTCAACAGATTAACTATAGAAAGAATATATTTCAAAACAGCAAGGTTCTCATGTCACAACATACAGCACTCCCAGCAGCAGGCACAATAAGACAGCAAGCTATTCCGACTCAACCTTGTATTGGAAATATTTTTCAGAGCAGTCAGGCAAGAAAAAGAAAGAAAAGGAATCTACTTCAGGAATAAATAAGTCAAATCATTTCTGTTTGCATACAGAAATCAGAGTTTAGAAAAAATTGTCTAAATACACCACCAAAAAAGTGTCAGAACTGAGAAATTCAGTAATTGTGCAAAATCTAAAAGTGAATGGAGAAAAGTCAGTTGTATTTCTAGTCCCTAAAAAGAAATAAAATATCATTTATAACACTACTATAAAATTAAGGATAAAATTAAGCCAAGAAAATGAAAAATCTGTACTCAAAATACAAAACATTGATGGAAAAATTGGAGGACACTCTAATAAATGGAAAGACACACTGCCTTCAGAAACTGGAAGAAGCAATACTGTTGAAATTCTCACTACCAAGGAAATATTTTTAAAGATAAATTTATGCTACCCTTTGCTTATATAATGATTCTCTTATACAACTAATATCTCAGTTTTTTCCCACTGCCTTCAATATTAATGTATTTTCTTTTAGTTTTAATAAAGATGCTTTCCCTCTGTCAAATTTGAACTGCTTACTCCTTTTGTAAATACCTACTAATAAATAGGTAGTAGACATTGCATCTTTGGCATAGGTAGAGATACCCATCCCAAGAGTCACTGCTTTTGCTTTTAACGGAGGAACCTAAAATAGGAATGAGGATTATACATTACAGGCCCCAAAGTGGACTGGAAATCAGATGGGATGGGAACAAGTAGAGAATTTATGTCTTCAATGATAGAATTTAAAATTTAAAAGAAAGCTTAATTGAAGTGCTGTTTGATGAATTGCCTCTTCATGAATCTATATAGTACTTTCTAAAAAGAAAAAAAATTTGCTCAGTTTGATTTACCATCAAGTCAAGAGATAGCATGATTTAATGCAGGCTTTCAATTGCGTCAGCTCTTCCAGGATTCCATTTGTTCAGCTTTATACACATTGTGCATGCATGGAGCAGGGTCACTGGGAAAAGGCTGCAAATGCAAATGTTAAGTAGATAATAATTTCTTTATTCCATTTTAAGGAAATCTTATATGGTAAAGAAAGATATTTATTGCTCACTATTGAGTGCTTCATCAGACTGATTAACCCATTTTATATTGGTTCAAACAAATATATTCATTTTGCCTTCCCTGGGACACCCTTCTGACTCTAAAAGAGACCACATTTACAAAGCATTATTTAAAAACATACAAAATTTTAAGTGTTTCAATAAAAAGCATTTTAAGAATAATTTAACAATGATCAGTTGTAAAGTTTTTCTTTAGTGACAGAGACATTTTATATTACTAAAGGACACTGAAGATATAAATGACTTTTGTTTTTCTGGGTTTTACATATCCAAATCTATCACACTAGGAGTTGCAACAAAGTTTTTAAATACATATTTAAATTATTGTTTTATTTTGCTTACTAACAACTACATTGTACTACAAGCTACTCTATCTTACTATACCCTTGCTTTCCAGAACAGTGAAAGAGATAGAGAGAGAGAGAGAGAGAGAGAGAGAGAAGCAGATACACCTGTGCTACTCCAGAAAACAGAGAAAGAAGAAGGGCGTCGTATCACAAGTTTATATTTTTCTTTCATGCTTGGCTTAGTACATTTCAGCAGGGTTAGCATAATTGCTGGTACATCCTTTTAAAATGTGCGAGCCGTTATGGTATTTGTATTCATTTTAACTAATGGGTACATGTACTTAACATACTCTTTTTATTCCCCCTTCCTTCCTTCCTTCCCTCCCTCCCTCTCTAGGCCCACTTCACAAATTTTCTTTATTATTACTTTTTGTAGTGCACGTTTGCAACATATGATTCCATTCATTGTGGGTCGTTACTACTCATACCTGAGACATCCTAAATAGTTGTAGGTCTCCTTCCCCTCCCTCTTACCCCTAGTCTCAGTGTCTTGGTCTCCTTTCCATTTGCTGTTTCTTTTTATAAATCTTTTATTTTGCATTTTATTTGTCCTATGGATAACTCAAAAGAGAGAAACAATATGGCACTTAAGCTTGTATGTTTGATTTATTTTACATAACTTTACAGTTTTAAGGTGTATGCATTTTTCTACAAATGTCTCAAACTTATCTTTCTTTATATTCGAGCAGTATTTTGTTATGTACAGATATTTCTTTAGCCATTAATCTGTTGATGAACATGTTGGCTGCTTCCAAGCATTAACTATTACAAACTGTGCTGCTGCATACATTGGTATGCATATATTGTCACTATATTATGTCTTCAACACTTTGGAGAAGATACCTAGAAGGGGAAAAACTAGAAAAAAGTGGGATTTCTATTTTGAGTCTTTTGAAATAGCTCTATACTGGTTTTCATAATCATTGCACTAGTTTACATTCTCATGAACAAATTAGAAGAGTTCTTTTTTTATCACAGTCATGCCAGAATTTGTTATTATTTGATTTTTTGATGTTTACCATTCTCTCTTGTGTAAGATGAAATCTTAGCATTGTTTTAATTTTCATTTTTCTAATGGTCAGAGACGTTGAAGATTTTTTCACATCGTTGACTATTAGTGTTTAAAATCATAGATGTAGTCAAGGACATTCTGAACAGAACTTTGATTGCACAAAAAGTAACGGCATGAATCAACAAATGGGATCATATCAAAGTAAAAACTTATTGTTTGGCAAAGGAAACAACCAATGGAGTGAAGAGATAACCTACACAACGGAAAAAATAGTTTGCTTCCTATTCCTGAGGCAGAGAACTAATCTCTAGAATACATAAAGGACTCAAAAATTAGACTGCCCAAAATCTAAGAAATGGACAAGTGAAAAGAATAGACATTTTTCCAAAGAAGTAGAATGCTCATACATTCTTTCTGTTGATTTCCACATACATGTAGTTAAAAATCAGAAGAGTACTTAAAAATTTTTTTTAGATTATTGTGAATGTTCTTTGACTCAGTAACAAAATTTGAAAAATTGTGATTTCTTGAAGATTAGCTGCAATGGAGGTTCTGAATTCATGGGATGTACATTTTACAATCTATCACATGAAAATATGTTTTCTTGAACTCTGAATGGATCTTCACCTATGCATGATTTTCTGAAATCATTTCTTGCTCATTAGGTACATGCTGGTTGACTGAACTATGCAGATCATGAAAATATTAATACATTTTATTTTGGGATACCAAAATACTAAATTTATTAAATTACCATTAAGCACTGTAAGAGTCATGAAGCTCTTGTGCTCACGCCAGTGGACATAAGCTTTCAAAAATTCTAACTTTCCCTTGAAATTTCAAATATAATCATCGGCAACAAATACAGTCAGTTGTCCATACAGTGGATTAGGCGAACGTAACACTTAACTGTACAGTGTACGCACTGAGTGAGTTCTTTCATTTTGTCACACAGAATGTTAAAAAGAGGTGGAACAAGGGTCACCTGAGTCCTAGCCTCCTGACTAATAAATAGAGTGAAAGGAAGCCTACAGTTAAAGAAGTCATGAAGCACTCATGAAAATTATTTAGTCAAGTGAGGCTTTCTTTATACCTCACACATTACAGGTTTATATGACACATTTACCTCTATTTTTGTCAAAAAGAAAATGTTTCTAAAGCCTACTTCTAGAGAGGAAGATGAAATTTTTCTCAGAATTCCTCAATAGTTAATCATATTTGTGATATTAACATGCAATCTCTTAAAGTGATTTGAGTGCTTTTTCTTAGACCTTAAAATGAAGATCTTATTTTGGTAGTAACCATTTACCATGTGTGTTATCACTGAGTCCTCCTAGTGTCATTATATGCAGAAATTATATTATTTCTAAATATTTCAACATCTGGATCAATTGAATTAAATGTTAAGAAAAAATAAAAGTTTCTAATTTTCACTAGTTTTCAGAGTAGCTCCAATTACAGTCAACATTTTAAAATTTCATCTATTTTAGAAGATTCTTCTGTGGCTATTTTCACAATTCTTTCATATTTAAAATTTATCACCTCCAAGAAAAGCCTGGTGGTGATTAATCATAAAATTCATGCAGGAATCAAAGGCTTTAATTGGATTTATTTTTAACTTTTGAACTATTTTTGTATAAATTGTACAGAAGTATTTGAATTTATACTGAGAAATGGTTAATAAAATTAATGAATACAAAGAAAACTGAAAATCTGGTCCTCTGAGTTCAGTGTGTGGAACATAGGCCAATGGTATTTTTTCCAGATTGGAATGCTGCTTCAAAATACATAATTTGATTTTGTATAATAGTTGTTATGTTATGGGAGAATTTTTGGGAAACCATTTAACTAATTCTTGATAAAAAGGAAACTTGAGGTCAGGCAATAGCATGAAGAAATGTTTATGGATAAATTTTTCCAGGTAAAGATAAGTAAATCTGAGATAGAATTTTTATAACTTCAACTGTGGGTTAAAAACAAAAAGAAAATTCTAATAGTGTAACATACAGAACAGGTGAAAGATATAAGAAAATGGAAATAGAAAAAAGGCAATGTGGTATTTTCTCTTAAATGATCAAATCATACCACATTAAATACAGAATACATTTCTTCAAGGGCATAACACCAAGGGCAAACAGCTGCAGGGATTATTTAAAACTAATGGTCTAAATCATTTATTATTTTGCTGAATTATTGGCTAGGGAGTTCATTCAGAACAGTATTTCCGTGTATAGTGCTGGCAAGTACCCCTTCAGCAGAATTTAATGCAACATCGTCTCACTGGGAGACAAATGACTTTGTTCTCCAGGGAATTGGAACACCTCTAGAGCTTAAGCAAGTCACCCACCTAACCATGAAGCAAAATAAGAGGTCAAAGAATGCTGAGCCTTCATTTTGGGGTGATAATTAGTCATTAAATTTCATACTGGTAGGTAAATTAATACTTGTAATTTGCATTATTTACAAGTGAATAAATAACCAGGCCAAGATTCTGGATTTTGCATTTCTTTCCCTAGTGGCAGTCAGCCAATACCTGGCTCGTGTTTCCCTAAGAAGACTTCTGGACCCGTGAGGTGCACTTTCTGTAGGCTCCAAGAGTCTTGGAAATGACTTTATACTTGCATTTCTTCTCTTGTGAGCTCTTATTTTCAAAAATCAAATAAAAAAAAAGTTTATGAATTCTACTTAGGAAAACCATAAACAAAAAAGAATAGCAGATTAAGGGAAAAAAAGTAGCTGTGCATTCTTATAAGAACTATTTCTTTATTAATAAACTGACTTTACTAAGTGCAAAGAACATGAACTCAAGAAACAAAATACAAACAACCACAATAATGTAACTAGGAAGAAAATGCACACTGGATATCTTAATTGATGGTAAGTAGAACACTTGTTTTAATATATACAACTTCTCTTTCACAAAATCTAGTTGTGTTGCTTAAGATCCCAAGTGACCAATAAAAATGTCTAAAAATGCAACTATAGTGGAAACTTTTATGAATTTGTGATCACTACAAGTCTGTATATGCATGTGCACAAAAAACACATTATTTTCAAACTTCACAATTTAGTTTCCTACCTAGGTGAGCTAAGTTCAAGGACTGATCTAAAAATACAGGTGTTTATCTAAATAAAACAAAACTTTCTAAAGTAAAAGGCCCACTGTCATTAATCCTGCTCACACTGAGCACACTTACCCCATGGTTCTTGCCTCCTTCTGAAGCAGTTCTGGATGCCCTCATTCATGAATGTCTTTGTGAGATGAGTGACGTTGCTGAGTACCATTCGATGGAAGGACAGGCTCATAAAACATGCCGTGCCCTCATCACCTTTTTCTCAGGATCTTCCACTGTGTAACATCCAGTTCTTCTCCAAATTCAAAATGACAATGAAAGAAAAGTGTTTTGAATCAACTCAGGACGTTAAGGTAGGCAGGACTGTGCAATTATAGACACTTCAAACAAACAAACAAAAACTTCCAGAACAGCTTCAGAAAGTGACAGGACAAAAAATAAAAGAAAAAAAGGTGGCAGGGGGAGTGAAGTGAGTTCACAGCTGAGAGGAGTATTTAAGGAGAATTGAGAGCAATTTGCCTTTCATTGTAATATTCTCTAATTTAGTCATTTGTCATATCTTCTGATCCCATGGCATATTTCACACCATATTATGCTTTACTAATGCTGCACACCAGTTCTAGTAACTAGACTAATCCAGACATTACATTGATTACCCTTCAATTACCAGCAAAAGTCTAAAATGAATTCCGTGATTCAAGGAATCATCTCCCTTGAAAACCACAAGGTCCTTTAAAGTCAACTTTTTAAGCTCAAAAATCCTGATCCCATCTTGAAGAAAAAGCAGAAAAGGAATCTTATTAATTTATTAAGTACACAAAGATGAATGTTTCAATAGGATTGATTACAATGCTTTCTTAAATTTTCAAGTTTGTTGGATTGGGCTGTTTACTGTCCTTCTACAAATAATCAAGAGCGTGCCTGGAAGGGAGAACTAAAGTCTCTTTACAAACCCAAGCTGCAGGGTCATCAACAATGTGACCCGAATGCATTCCAAATATACATAACAGATAAGATGAAAGAAAAAACACAAGGAAGAATAAATATACTTAAATTCATGAGTTTTGAGGTCTATTGCAGTTTCTTTTACTTTCATGTCTTGTACAATTATCTCTGTTTCTATTTCACAGTTTGTGCTCTAGCGTTTGTTTATCTTCATTATTTGATGGCCTTCCGCGGTTGGCCTCGAACTCCCAGTCATTCATGCTCAGTCTCCTTTGGGTGCCAACACATCCCAGAAGTTCCTCCTCCATCAAGATTTCTGCTGTAGCCTCACCTGAGCCCATCCCAAATTCTTTCCTTAACTCTGATGCCCAGAAATCAACACACCTGTTCAGTTACTCTCAACTGATGCTGTTCTAGTGAAAACAGGTAGTGAGCATTCCCAGAGTAATCTGCAGGACTGGGGCTATAGCTCAGTTGTGGACCACTTGCCTGGAATACCTGAGGCCCTGGGCTTGATCCTCAGTATTATATACTCACAGAAAACTGTAATTTGGACAATCTATGTGTGTGGTATCAAAATATAATATCCTTTGGTTGTGAATTATTTTAAATATTTTTATCCTATTATCTGACTAGACAATAGAGACCACGAGAAAAGGGAAAAAATGACTTTTTTATGCCCCAAATACAGTTAATTAACTCCATAAAACAGAAGTAGAAGTACTACCAAGACTTTCACTGTTACTATTCCACAACTTCCATTCGATAATTGCCTAAAATGCTTTATAAGATAATCTTTTCCTCTTCAGTGGCATCAACCCAAACTTTTCCAAGACAGGAAATGGTAAGGTGATCAGTAGAGAAGGACAGGTGTGGAGAGGAACCAGAGAGAAGAAGGGGGCCAGGATATTGAGAATTATTAATTTGGGACCTTTTAACTCTAGACAAAAGGAAATGAAAGTCTCCCAGGGAAGAGAAAGTTATACTGCAGTTAGCCAAAAGCTTTTGGTAACCCAAAAGTAGAATATAACCAAACATAGGGAGAATTTATCATGACAAAAAAATCTTCATGTAAGATTGCATTTTGAGTACTGTTCCATGTATGATTCATGCCTCTGGAAAGTAGTGTTTTTCCACTGCAAGGGCTAAGGCAGATAGACTAGGCTTGGGTAAGAAATGAAAAAAGAAATTTTTCTGGAAGTTTCAACAAGATTCTGTGCAGGTTGCTATGGGATACCAAGGAATTTGAGCTTTGTCTGGTTTCCTAATTCATAAAATGAGATGAATTTCATAATAATAAGATTTAACCATTAAAGTATATATCAGTATGATTGCAGAATGTGTTTGCAAGTAGACATGTGTAGGGTGTGTGCATATACATGTGCGCAATGTGGATATGCCATGGTATATGTGTGTGCACATGTGAGTTTATCTTTGAGAAGGAAGTCATAGAATATCCAATTGGAAACCCACCTGTGAAACCTAAAATAAAAAATGTCACTAAACTTCTATTTTGGAAATCAAGCTCATAAAATGTGAGCTGAGTCAAAGAGAACTACACATTTTGTGTTCACCACATTTTTTTAATTAAAATTTGTGTGTTATTTGTATTTTGCAGGTCTATACAGCCTGTCAAGAGAAGGCAAGGCAAAGGTACCCTACTCTTCCCATGGGATGCTGCAGTGTAGTCTAGTTGCAGGGATTCTCAGCAGAAACTCAGCAAAGATACAGACCAGCAAAAACTGTAGAAATTCAAAGCTAGTGTTCAAATACAGTGAGTTTGTGATTTTTGTACAATTTCTCTATGTATTAACTATGTTTGCCAGTTAATTCTGTGATCCAAATTTCATTGGCTTCAACCCCTATTTTCTCACAGAAGTATCATTTGGTTCTTTCAGACATGGGTATAATTTTATTCAGAAAATATTTTAAGCCTGCAAGGAGAAAAAGAAAGAATATCATGCATCTCACTGTTTGGGGAGGCCACAGAACAGCTTTTGCTGTTTCCCTTTGGGAGAGACCAATAGTGTTTACAGGAAAAAGAGAAGTTTTGCAACCCAAATCATCTCTCTGAAACATTATACTTGGCAATGACAGGAAATTTCAGGATCTGTAATTTGTTCTTTAAGCAATATAAATGCTCCCAGTATGATAGTTACAAAACATAATTCGAAAGACAATATAATTTATAATTTGCAGATAAAAGTAGATACTGAGTGATGGGAGAAGGGAAAATGATACACAAAAAGAAGGGTGAAGTTAGCAGAAGCACACTTAACTATTAAGCATTAGGTCCTGGTTCAATCCCCAGGACCATCACCCCCTCCCACACACACACACACCTGGGCCCTGGGTTCAATCTCCAGTATCACACCTATGCCCACACAGGTACACACATACCACTTTTTATTATTCTCCTACATGTCAGAAGAAATGTATGCTAAAAATTTCCCATAGTAGGTTTTGTCATAAATAAAGCTGTTCCTTAAAGCAACAACTTCTGTATTCTTAACTCTTCAATGAATGGTCAGCAAGAGTGCTTCCAACTTTGTGGGAACTTGTGCCTTTCTGCTCTGAGAATCAACTCTTCTGCCAAACAGCTTCAGGATCACTAAGTTCTTGTGAACTTTGTCTCCAAGGTATCAGCATATGAGTCCTACGCAAATAAGAATTGTGCCTCCCTGGTCCCCAATTTATTTCCTTATTGACTGCTTTGATTTCAGCACATTTACTCTGGAGGTCTCTAAATATGAGGAACTTAGTCTAATGTTAGTGCTCCCTGGTGCCCTCACCTCACAGTCAACTATTCCAATAGGAGAATACGTCTCCCTTCTTAAGTGGCCACCCAGCACTCACTCATGACAGGGTTCCCAATGTCTTCGTTTGGCACACCACCTGCATCAATCAGTAAATCCCTCTGGGATACATCTGTAAGGGAACAGAGCATCTCACATGCAGAAACCCTACATCTGCTGTGTTTGCTCTTCGTTTCTCATCCTGGTATTTAGAGTTCACATTTATTCATGATTAATGTATTTCTAGTAGAATTAGTAGAGAAAATACCATATAATAGTTTACCAGAGAAGACTATAAATTATATTAAAGAAGAGAATTTTCGCATTGAAATTCTGTCCAAATACAAATCCCAGGTGGAGGTTCAGATGGCTTCTGCTTTTTTCTTTATCCATAGTGACCCAATCTACAGAAATTTATGTTTTCCGCAAGTTCCTTTTGCATTTATACATCTCAGAATGAACGTAATCACATATATTAAACTTTACAGTTGTTCTCTGTGTAAATTATTTCCCCAGCAGTGTTAATAGCTCTTAGTAGGATCCATATTTTTCTGCTTTTCATATCCCATGAAGTATCTAGAATAATACTCAATTGGTACAAAAAATATTAAGATATTTGATTAGGTAATATCATAAATGCAAATTATAAAGAATATTTGATTTCTTCCATTAATCAGATCTCTAGACTTGAGTGTAAGTCCTTAAACTACAAACCCCTGGAACCAGAAAAGTAACATCCTGTTGACACCTTCAGCCCTTATCTACCTTGCTGCTTTGTAGGCTAAGAAGCTAGCACACAGAGAACTCTCTGTTCAACCCAGCATGTAATGGAGGTCCTAGGAAAATGCTTCTTCAATGAGGAAAGCAAGTCATGTGAGATATTTCTGGATGTCTCCCCAGCCCAAATTTCTCCTTTCTAAGAAGGGTTCCTCCTCAACCAAAGGAAGGCTCCATAGTCACTGAAGCCCCTACCATGCTTGTAACCAATTTGAGCTATGGTGTACACCTGACCCGAATGAGCCAATCAGGTGCTCCTTTATTCTTGTAAAGGAATATTAGATGGGTAAGCTGCAATGCATCACAGTGATTGAGGATGACAGATGAAATGGATTACTTGGCTGGGATGGCCATGTGCTCCCACTGTTACCGATAGCACAATGGTCCTCAGAAGAGCAGGACGATTTGGGGAGAGAGACAAATGGAACAAATGCTAAGAGAAAAGCAGTGAAGTGGTGCAGTCAGAGAAGCTTCACCCAGTGCCCCTGTCTCACCTGTGTATAACCTTTGGGAGCTGACTCACCCCTGCCCTTAGGGTCTATGCCTCCCCGCGGGGCAGGAATGTGGCAGTGCTTTGCACTCATGGTAGCTTTATTGGTAGGTTACCAAAAACATTTCCTTGGCTCAAAATAGTCAAGAAAAACTGCATAAGGATATCAAACTGAGAAAGGTGTGAAGGGGCTTTTAGCTAATAGTCGGAGGACCTTAGTACCAGGACCAGCTCCACTGAGCATTGTAGCTGAGTAAGCAGCAATGTCTTGTTTGACATCTGTGGGTGATTGTGTTCCCCAACTTTTGTGATTCTTCCATGGGGCCAGTCTTATCAAGAAGATTATAGCATTCAATTAGTCAAATATTTCCAAAGACTCAGACATTTTGCAACACGTGAAAGGCATCTAACATGTTTATAACAGTTTTTAGTTTTCACTTAGCAGCTTGAATTAAATTGGGGCAGTTGCCTTTCAAATTCATTTTGTACTCCTTCACAATCATGTATCACCAGACTTTATTTTATTTTAAGATCTTTCCAAGTAGCATTCATGAAATCAAAATTGTGTTTAAATAGGCTTTTCTAATCCGTGTGCATGGAACACCTGTACTTTTATACTTAATGTCGGCTGTCTCGTTAAAAACGCAGTATCACAACTTTATGTCCTTTTGTTTAGAACATATTAAAGTAGCTTTGCCTACAACATTTATGAGAATCCCTGTGCTTACATAAGAGTAAAAAACTTGGGACAACACTTCGATAGAAATCAAAATAGACCCAGCAAACAGAACTGAATAGATGGCATATTACATAAAGAAAAATAAATGTTTATTACATCAACTCTAAATTTTTAATTTCTAAATCTGATAAATTTTTCAGTTTATATATGGTAAGATGATAGTTTGTAAGGCTGAGAAAATATATTTTGAACTCATAATTTATTCTATTCTTTCTCCTGTTGAGGTATGACAGAATATGTCTCCTGACCCAAATTAAATAGTATGCATAAAATTATACTTACGTTAGACAGTAACAATATCTACCTGAAATAATGTTTTACATATTCTCTCATAACTTGGGCCAAGTCCAAAATGTCAGTTTTGTTCATGCAGTTATAGATAATATGATCATATCATAAGCTTCCACAGGACAACCATAGTTAAAATGATGGCAGAATTATCGTTTGAATCCTGAACTCATAGCCCTACAGCATTAGCCCAGTGACTGAACCCATATTCTGTCCCATTCATTCCTGGCACAGGCAGTCTTCTGTCCCTGTCTGAGATGCATATAACAGTTAAGGAACCAGTGCATAATTATAAGTCAGGTAGGAACCTCTGTCCCAGGATGCAGATTGATTTCAGTGGAGCAGAATACCTAGATACAAGGGCGCCAAGGAAAGTCAAGAAATGCGTTAAAATTAGGCCTCCAGGAAATCAAAAACTACATGAAAGAAATGAAAAATAGTTTAGTTCAGTTAGGTTAGATGTTAGATGAAGTAATTAGTAGGAAATAAACCTAGAAATTTAGATTTGGACCAGATCATAAAAGACCGTGATTACCAAGCTAAGGGAATAAAAATTCATTAAAATACTTAGAACTCTATCAGTAAGCTTGAAGAAGAGAAGTGATTTAGAATAATGGAAAGAGGAATCAAATATTAGGTCCTATTGAAATGTCATATTAAGCCAGGTATGGTGATACATGCTCATATTTCCAGTATTCTGGAAGACTGAGGTAACAGGATTGAAAATCCAAGTCCAGCCTGGGTAACTCAGTAAGAATTTATCTGAAAATAAAAAATAAAAATGGTATGGGGATATAACTCCCCAGGAGAATCTTGGATTAAATCTCCAGTATCGTGACAAAAATTTAATAATTATTTAAGCTGGGCATCATGTTACATGAAAATAATTCCAATATTTACAATACACAAAAATGAGTGAAACATACCTATATTATAAGGCAGTAAATATTTAGCTCTGAAAAAGTATGGTTCCCTTGCATCGAATACTTTGTATCCTTTTACTTTCAATCATGGACTCTATCCCATCTAATATTAATTCACCACCACCTCCAGTCTTCAGAAACAACAGGAATTTCAGGAAGAAAATGTAATCAACTTTAACCCAGAAATTGAGACAGCAAAAATCATTTTATTGTCCATTCCTAATTATAGGTAATGTCCACTGAATATGTTCTAGATATCTGACTTAGTCTTAATCTTTTTACAAGCCTTATCTCATTCAACCTTTTCAAAATATTACATGGTAAGTTCTACTACTGGTGCTTTCTGAGGCTGAGAGATACTGAAGTGTATGCTCAAAGCTGCAGGGTATTTGCTATTGGCTCTTAGCCAACACATACTGTGTAATTTAAAAATAAAACCTCTGACCCAGGGGTCAAAAGGCCTCCCCCATGTTCTTAGTTCATGCCTTTCCCTGCATAACTGCCTGGCCATTTTGCTCAAATTGGTCATTTTGGCTTTAGCCCCTGTAGAAAAATGTATTGGTCCTCAGTCATTTCCAGCACTTCACGCAGGAGATCATTGCTATTTTCAACTCAAGCATGGCCACATGACATGTGCTGGACAGTGATGTCTGAGGGCAATGACAGTTCTTCTTTCTAAGGGGGATGCAGAAAAGCCACTAAAACTCCTCTGTTGTCTCTTTTCTCTCTTCCACATAAGACCCATTGGTCAGGTCAAGAAGGTTGTCTTAGCCAGGCCATCAGAATTCGCGACAGTCAAGAAAAAACAAAAACTAAAGCTGCCTTGCCCTATACACCCCTCAGAGAGCCAGATTCAGCTCTTTCTGTCTCCTTGTCAGAAGCTTAATTTGATCATTCTCAGCCCCTGAGGTTTTAACTCTTCTCACAATCCTGATTTCTACCTGAAATGTGATAAGTCACATTCCCAGGATACATACCCCCAAATGCAATGAATGACATGTGCATCTCATCACTTGCTTACCCAGTCTCCTGGTGCCCTCTTCTTATGCCTAATCCTACATGTGCTGCTTCCATTTTACCACAGATTCTTGCAGAATCAACCCAATAGAATCAAGTGTTCCAACTACCCCAGATCATGATGGACATATAGGGACATGTGATTATTTTATCTTTCAGACTTAGTAACATTTATAGGCTGTTATTCTCTGGAATATATGCCATACTTGGTTCCTGAATCTTGTATGTGTGCACTGTAGTCATCTTTTGGGGCTTGGTATAAACAATGCAGCATCTTTTCCCTCTATACCTCTACATCTCTATCACTAAAGCTGGGCTTCTGTAGGCCTATTTTCACGCCTTCTTGCAATGCAACCTGTACTGCCTCAGTACCCTTACCCTTGTGTGTGTTATTCAAGTCTGGCAGCCTTCATGATCACTGAAAAAAAAGCAACCAAACATGAATTGTGCTTCCTTCAAAACCTGTAGACATGTGCCAGACTTTTGACTTCTTAGAGATGATGCTAAACTAGTTTGTATAAGACCACTGAACCTGTAAGATATTCTGCAATCTGTTAGTCCCCTGAATCTTCTTAGTTTACCTTCATGCTGATGCTTAATTGGATATTATTAAGGGCTCCAACCTATTTGCCTTTCTAGCTCATTGCTCCTATGAGATGCCAGTTCCTGGATACTGGAATTTGCAGCCAGTGGAACTGTGAGCCAGTAACTTTCTGGTCATTATAAATCATTCAGTCTGTGATATTCTGATGTACAAACAAAGAGACAAAGTGGATTCATATGCAGAAAGATTCTAATCATCACAGACTATGTTAAACCACATTAAATGAGTTAGCACGGCCCATAGGTCAGATCAGAAATGTAGACTCCTAGCCAACCTATGTGAATGTGAACTGCTTCCCATCCTCTTTCCTGGTACAAAGGAAAAGCAAATGTGTAACACATCATTGCTGCACACCAGGACAGTGGGCCCACTACTGCCATACTACTGCAAATGCTACTACACTTGACACTGTACTACTCTTACGTGATGAATGTACAGTGACTCACTATCTTCCTCCAGAACAATTGGCTTTTGTTTATTTGTTTGTTTTTGTTTAATGAGGAAAAAAGCACAGAAAAATGAGAAAGTAATCAAGCAAGCAAACAAACAAAAACAACAACAACAAAAGCCAAAGGATGAGCCAGGTGTGGTGGAGCACGCCTTTAATCCCAGCACTCCGGAGCCTGAGGCAGGAGAATCCTTGTGAGTTTGAAACCAGCCTGGGCTACAAAGTGAGTTCAAGGCAGCCTGTACTACATAGTGAGACCCTGTCTTAAAAAATAGGACTAGGGATTTAATTCAGTGGCATAAGCACCTGCCTGGTAGGTGCGAGGTTGTGAATTTGATCACTGGTACAAAAAAAAAAAATTGCCAGACGATGACAACAACAACAACAAAACAATAATACAGGATTTCAGAATAAAATGATAGGAATTTAACAATGATTATTGTATTATGTATTTTTAACTTCAAAATAGTTGCTCAGGTTACCAGATACAGGCATGTGAAACAGATCAACAATATGATTTTCCTTGGAGCAGTTTCTTTCCCTTTTGCAATATCTATTGCAACTTTTGGATATTATTTACTTTCAGTTTCTTACACTAATGACACAATATGGTGTTTACATGTGAGTCTGATTTATTTCACTTCTGAATATGGTCTCTAGTTGCATTCATTTACCTAAAAACCCCTTGAGTTTATCCTTCTTTGTAGCTGAGCAGTACTGCATTGTATAAAAATACATCTTTTTTATCCATTGCCTGCTTGATTAAAACAGCACTGAGATTACATTTCATTCCAGAAAGAATGGCTATCATCAAGAAATCAACCAATAACAAGTACTGGTGAGGCTGCAGAGAAAAAGAAACTCTTCTCAACTGTTGGTGGGAATGTAGAGTGGTACAAACACCATGGAAATCAGTGTGGTGATTCCTCAAAAAGCTAAGATTGGAGGTTCCATTTGATGTAGCTATTCCCCTTCTGGCTATTTTCCCAGAAGAATTGACAACATCATACTACATCAATATATGTGTACCCATGTTTATAGCTGCACTACTTGTAATAGCCAGATCTTGGCAACAACCCAAATGTTCATCAGTTGAGGAATGGATAAAAACAATTGGTTTTTAGTTCTTATTTGTAAATTAAGTGGAGTTGAGATGGAACAAATACCTCTGCAAATTTTATGTCTTTACGCAGGAGGATAATCCCAGATAGTCCTCCAAGAATTAAATATTCGTTCTCTTTTATTTCTCTTAGCCAGGAGACCAGGAATTTTGGAAGCTTCTCTTACATTTCCCAATTGGATAGCTCCTACCCTAAGTCCCAGAAATAAGCTCCCTCTCTTCATTTAGGCCTATGGGAAATGGGAAATGACCATTGGGAAGGTTTCAGGGCCTCTGAACACTTTCTGGGAAAGAAAGGGACTGGGGTTTCATTTATCACCTGACTGCTTTGTGCCTCCACCCTAAAAGGGGAATCGTGATAATGGTCAATATTCCCAAAAACCAATTTTGAGACTGGCCTTTATATAATAGTCCTTAAAACAAGATTTAAAATATCCATAGGGCAGAACTCTCCTCATTTTGACCCAGACATACCTCCTCCCGTAGGCTCTGTAGCTGAAGTTCAGAAAATATTCGAGAAGCATCATATTTCATTGAAATGCCCACCTTCTGCATCTTGAGCATCTAATTTTCTTTCGGTTTTTGGTTACCCACTGAGCTATACCCTTGTTGGATGCCAGGTATTTTGCTTGTGAAAATTTTGGTGTTCCATTTAACTCATCCCGAAGTAGGTTAGACTTGGGACTCCAGTTGCCATTGTGACCCAGGTATTCATTGCAATTACTTTCCCCCTGTCTGAGTCTGTTTTGTATTTCTGTAACAGAATATCACAGACTGAGTAACTTATAATGACCAGAAATTTATTAGCTCACAGTTCTACAGGCTAAGAATTCTGATACAAAGGAGCTGGCATCTCATAGGGGTCTTCATGCTGCAACATAACATGTCAGTAGTTTTAGGATGTGGATAAGGATGGAGAGAGACAGAGAGAGAGAGACAGAGAGACAGAGAGAGATAGACAAAGACAGACAGAAAGAGTTCATTCTTACATTAACAGATCAACTACTGTGGTAATGGCATTAATCATTAATGAGGATGGAGCCCTCATGATCTAAATATCTCTTAAATGTCTTACATCACAAATGCAATTAATATTCAAAAAATTTGAAGGAAATTAACATTCAAATGATATCATCCTCTTTGCTGGTACCAACTGCCACATTGGCTCTGTCATTTCAAGATTCTGTCATCCCAGTTGCTATCAGAGCGTTCTACATCTCTTGCTCTGGGATGTTTGATCTTATTCCACAGCTCTTATTTTCATTTCCTCTTGGTACAGCACTCAGTATCTGATGGAGTCTGCTGTTCCTGGCCCTGCTCCAGCGCAGTAGCTGCCCTCTGCACAGGTGCCTGGCATCCTCCTTCAGTAAGCACAGCATTCTCCTGGGCCAGTCAGGAAGGGAAGAAGATTCGAGAGAGGTGTGGTCTTACTGCAGAGACCTCTGCAGTGCCTTGAAGAAAAAGAGAAGTTCTGGCCTCTATGGGGAAAAGTGGGTCATTTTTGAAGGCCTGAAAGGTTCAAAGGGATATGAAGAATTGAGGCTCCGAAGACGTCAATACGGATGTTCTCACTGCAAATTTAAAAATCTCCCTCCTTCGCAATCAGGGTCCTAACCTTGGCATACTGAATCTGTGAATGTTGAAGTTTCATCCCTCTCTGGAGCTTTGCCATTCTCATAAATAAGAACTGAGCTGAATTTTCATCTATTTTTGACCTATGGCTGGGGGAGGCAACATTCTCTGCTGTGCTTCAACGATAGCTTTCTGCCTTATGCTTTTGCCTTACGCTGGAATCATTTACCTCCAGCTTCTGACTGCAAGGCATTGATGATCCTCTACAATACCCATCTAGTCTGTGTAACTGCTACCTGCTCCAAGCCCTTCAAACATGTGGTGCAGAGTGCATGTCATGTTTCATTCCACTGTTACTCCACCCAAAGGCACACAGCCAGTGAAATTTGAAAGTCTAGACCTCATGGCAGAACAGCACTACTCCACATGCCATGCCCTGGTCAATCGACACTGCCTCTTTCACAAGCAAAATAATTTTTACTGCCAACCAGTCCCTGGGTAGCTCAGCTTGAAAACCACATTTCAGAGTCAGCTTCCTATGCAGTAGTGAGCACCAACTCTCTTAAGCAGGATTCTCAGGGAAAAGATACATTGTGTTCTGAGGTGAGGGTCACAGGATTGGGCAGGTGCAGACATTAAAATGTGATGATGTTTTAATGGATTCTTCTACTCAATATTGCAATGGGCTCTGGAGCTGGGAAGCCCTTGGCTGGTTTCAGATGCAGCAAAGGAGCCTTATATTTCTACTGCTAGATCAGGTCGTTGGATGCAGATTGTCTCCAGGAAGGGGACATAAGTTTGGACAGAGAGCTGTTTTCACCGAGGGCAACATCTAGCAAGGAATGCAGTTGTGAGTCGTTATCAGGCAAGACAGAGCAAACAGGTGTGGAATGAATGAATAATTCCAGAGGCATGGTCTGCATGGCATACCATGACAGAACATAGTCTTTAGCTAATTTCAGGATTGTTTTTGCTAAATTTGATGTTGATTAATTATTTTGCTATGGCTAACCTCAAACTACTTAAAAGTTCTTTTAGTAAAGCTGTACCTCTCCATTTCCCCAAAGTTATCCAAACACAAAGAAATAGAAATTTGAATTTGATGCCCTCCTGTATTTTCTTAATAAAATTAGACAAATAGAATTAAAAGAAAATGTCAATTTTAGCCTTTGAATAGCTCATCTAGAGTACTGGTTTATTACAGACTTAACACACTTCTGTTCTTGCCGTTTAAGACAGTCTCATGACACTTTTTAAAATTCATCACCAAAATTTGTGGCAGGCAAAGAAAGGAAAACATGTTGGAGGAAGGATTCTCCTCAAAGTGATGATATAAATGACAGCATAATTTGTAAACCCAGAATCACAATAAAATTCCCAAATTTAGTTCAGTAACTACATAGTTGTTGACCACAGTGAAAGATACTGCAAAGAGACAGACCGAGCAAGGCAGGACACGTCTTTTCCTTATCAGACCTAATTGTATAGATGGAAAACTTTCACTAATGCAGCTATTCTGTGCTGACTGGTCACTCCAGATAGTGGCTGACACAACAACGTATGACTTCTAAGTTTGCAATTAATCGGGTAACCATTAAATGCAAAATTAGTTATACTAAATACAGTATGAATGTGAGTACTGTAGGAAGTGTACAGACAAAATTTTGGGCTTTAGAGTAATTGTTCACATATTTCATAGCTGTTATGTGCACCACTGAGAGAAATTTCTAGAGAGAAGCTCAAGGTGAACTGGAGGGGCAGCACACACTGAAGATGATCCCTCAGGCATATGCTAGGGGTAAGCAGTTCACAAGACAATAGCGCGAAGCACAGTGAACGTACTTAGAAAATAATCTTATAGTGGCAGTGGTAAAATGATTTTCTACCACAGAAAGAAACAATGCCTTTAATATTTCTGCACATATTTGTTTTCATCTCTGCTGATAAGTTATTGGTGGTTTTCAAATGGGTTAACAACTATTCGAAATATAGGTCACTAACAACAGGTGAACCAGAAAATCAATACCCTACTGCTGAGGAAGTATTGATTTGGCTATTAAATAGGAAAAAAATAAAGCACAGTTCAACTAAAAATTGAATAGAAAATGAACCTTAGATTATAATACTGCAAAAATAGCAACATGTGAGCTTTTCCTCTGTAAGGAAATACTATTACCCAAGAAATCTTAGGCCAATCAAAGTCTGAAATATTCATGTTCAGGGACTGATGGCATTAGAATTACGCTATATTTAATCTACTTATATTTCATCCCCACAAATATTTATTATATCAAAAGAGTACAAATATACAAGACTCAAATAATATAGTATGAACTACCTAAATTCGAAACTAACACATCTGTAGAAATATAGGTATACTTAAAACATAAAGTATTGCATTCAGCCTTTAATTTGGCAACTATAATACATGCTCATATTTTCCATTGACCATAATATTAGCTTTTTTATATCAGTGTTACTTATTTGTTTACTTAGGTTTATCTTTTCTTTTATTTAATATATTCGGCCTTACCTAGTTGGAATGATCCAGACTTTCTTGAAACTTTGTAAATGTTTGCAAATTCTCTTGAAACAGAAAGTTCATGAATATCTATAATCCTTTTTTCATTTAAAACCAAAATACAGATTATATATGCCTGCATTCTCTTTTGTGAATTGAATTTATTGGAAATTTAATAAAAATGAGGGTTTTTTTGTTTGGTTGGTTGGTTGGTTTATTTGTTTTTTGGTACCAGGGATCAAACTCGCGACCTTGTGCTTGCCAGGCAGGCAATTATGCCACTGAGTTAACTCCCCACCCCAAAGCTGAGTATTTTTAAAACAACAAATAAATACAAATTGAACTGAGACTGCTTCTATTATTTTGGGTTTTCTAATTAAATTAACTCACACCCAAAGATTCCTAGTTACATTTTACTCTTTTACTTTACTGAAACATCCAGAAGCTTCATTATACCCCAACCTTGAGAAGAAATATCTGAGCCGCTAGTCTACTTGTAAAATATGACAGATTTCTTAATTGTTCTCCTCTCTGGGAGTATCTCAATTCCTGCAAAAACTTTGAAATGTATTTATAAAAATGTTTGCTCAAGGTTAAATGCTGAGGAACAAAAGCAGTTAGCCCTGAAATCACTCAGCTCATGTTTGACATTTCTGTAATAAAGGATGATTATCCTTGACTTACATTATGCATCTCGATTATAACTTTCATAATGCGAACGTTCAAAAAATTGCTCCAAATTAGCAGAGCTTCTAAAACAAATCCAAAACTTCAATCTGTACTGCATTTGTTTAAATTATCTGCTTATACTCTCAAATCCTGGCTTCAGTTCTAGTTTGAATACATCACCAATTTTGTAATAATTATGACTTTAAAAACAAAAACAAAGCAACACATCTGCAAATATACCTCATTAATTTTAATTGAATATTTCATTCATTCTCCCTGCATTGGCAACAAAACCACAAAATTTAATGCTTCTTGGTCTGTGTCTACATAAATAAGAGAAAGTTGGCACTATTTTATGATGATCCCAGATTAAAAGTTGTGGTTATAAGGGGTGGAGAACAGGTTGTTTTCAAGAAAGCAGTGAAGCTCCTATTCTTTCTAATGATACACTCCTTACTGGACGTGCCCTATTACAGATATGAGAGTTATCTAGGGATTCAGTCTAAGTCATGAGTCTTTCCACCATGTGTCAAATAGTCATGATGGATGGAAGGTTGGACTGCAGGCTGAGCCAGAGAGGGGTCCAGCTCAGCAGCTGCCCCTGACTTCTGCTGGTTTTTTTTTTTTAATTCTCAACTCTAATGAATAGTTTATACAATTCCCACTAAATTGCATTTCATAGAATCATTGTCAGTGCATAACTTCAGCGCCTTGTCACAAAATATCAGGCAAGAGTTATTAAATACCTGTCAGACAACATTTCCATGAAATCATAACCTACTTCCTTAGATCGTAATTACTCACTGTCTTAGTGTCTACTGGAAATCTGAAGGCACTGTTCAGGGAGCAACCTCTTCATTATCCCAAATTCACACCATTCAATAACCGAGATATATGTGAAGGAGATAAAGACTAAAAATTATAAGGGTTTCTAATGCAGGAAGCTGAAAAGAAATGAAAAAACTGAATGAAGATGCAACATGATCTATGGCCCAAAATCATTCATAACCAAGTTGGCTATATATGTGTGTCTTCATGAAATAGAGGAAGCAATATAATCATTGTTCAGAATATAATGAAAATATATTTTTATTTAAAATTTTCATAAATACAGATAAATATTATATAACTACACCTAGAAATCCACATGTTCTGTAAACAATGAATGAGTTATTAGGCAGATAACAAAATGCTGAGAAACTGAATTTGTAGGCACTGTATTTCCAAAAGCTTTGTTTGCCACTGGCTCATTCCAATGTGGATGCTGAAAAGTACAGTTACCCTTCTATTCCTGCATGGATTGATTCTAGGGACTCCATAGACAAACTCAGCAGAATTTCCAGTCCTTTATATAAAAGTGGCACAGTATTTGCATACAACCTATGTAAATTCTCTCATGTATATTTTAAATCATCTCCACATTACCTGTATGAATGAATGAAACACAAATGCTGTGAAAATATTGGTTATGCTGTATTAGTTAAGGAGAAAATATCAGTGCATGTTTGCTGCAGATACAACCATGATGGCTTTAAGTACACAGAACACAAACAAGACACTGATTGAACAGTGCTCCAGCAAAAGCTGTCGGCAAAAGATTGGGGGATCAATGAAAGGGCAGAAGGCTGGAACAAAGTACACCTACAAATCACTTCACTCCCCTGGATTCACCATACAACTTGCCACATGGAAAATTCAAATTTTAGTTTTTGGAAAATCTGGAATTTTTAAAAGTAATACTGTCCATACATAGTTTGTTGAATCCATAGATGTAGAATCAGTGGATACAGAGAGTGAATTATGCTCATTTTCTCAGCCTTTCTTGCTGTTTACAGTGTCCGTGTAATCCAGTTTTTATTCATGAAATTCAACATGAGTTATTGCACTCGATAGGAAGGGAAAAATGTGATTGACTAGGAATATCCTCCTGGTTCATCTTCTTGTCTTAGCTTGGAGATGATCATTGGAGCTGCAAAAGCTGAAGGCACCACTGAACTGCTGAAGCCAGGTCAACAATTTCCTTCTGGTAGACTTTATATAAGAGAAATACTTGCTGCATTTGATTAAGCCATTATTGTAGTTTTTTCTTGGTTGCAATTACACATTGCTTAGTAAATCTTAGTTTTATATTTTCTTGGTTTTGACATTGCACAAAATATATAGATTGCAAAATTATAGATGATAGAAAGGCAAAGCATCTATTGTTTGACAGGTGATTGATCCAATCTATGATTTATGAATCCATACATGATTTATGAATCATTGCAAGGAAGGGAGAAGTCTGGGAATTCTAACTCTTTGGGTTTCACTTTATGCTCCGACTTTATATTTGTGCTTCAACTTCTTATGTTTTAAACTATATTTTATAAACACTTTAAATGCAGCTGGGTACGGTGGTACACACCTGTAATCTCAGCACTCAGGAGGCTAAGGTAGGAAGATTGGTGTGAGATTGGGGCCACCCTAGGCTACAAAGTGTGTTCAAGGCCAGCCTGAGCCATATAGTGAAACCCTGGGTCAGAAAAGTTTTTTTAAAACATTTTAAGTGCATTTCACAACAGCAACTACTTAAAGTAATTTTAAGGACTATGAAGATGAATACATACAACACTGAAATTGAGTAAGCATTAAAGTAATGTAAACAATAACTTATTTATATTTTCCCTGATGATATAATAGAATTTCACACTTGTAAATAAAATACACATTATATTTGAATTTTCAAATTCAAACATTAAACTTAAAAGTTCCCTAATATTTTAATCTTGATGTCAGCTTCTTATTTTCTTTTTATTTCTTTTCCTACACCTCTTTTAGTAACATTAAATCATTCTCTCCCTTTTGCCATAATGTCAGTCTTCCCCTTTCTTCAGAACCTTGGAACATTAGCTTCTGCTTGTTGGAGAATATTTTTGAAGCACATGGCATGTTCTTCCTGGCAAAATCCAGTAGTCATTTTTTTTCTCTACATCTCTTTACTAGTGGAACAGAGTAATTTTTTTGCTGAAGCTCTCTGTAATGAACATGAGAAAACCCAAAAAGCACTATTTTCCACCTAAGTCTGAAGCATCGTGAAATAATTCAAGAGGGAGACAGAGCTGAGAGGTCAGGATGTCTCCTTTATCATTAATAAGACTTGCAGTGAAAGAATAGATAGATAGACTGAAGAATCTCAGTGCTTCTCTGGGTTGCCACTGTGAATTTATAGTAAATTTATAGTATTTGTACACTCTCTGAGAGCAAAATCTTAATGTCCTTCCTCCACATTCATCAGCAGATTCAAGCTTTTTTGATTCATCAGGAAGCAGTGAATGGGGAAAGAGACAGAAGCCTAAAGAGTCCTGTTAGTGGTCTTCCCAGAAAATCAGCCAGTTGCAAGGAAACATTGCAAGAGGGAACAAAACCTTCAGCCCTCAGTGTTGGTCAGGATCTCTCTTACTTGATGTTTTAAGGATCTTATATATTACCAGAGTGGATGAGATATGTCTAATACTTTTCTTATTCTTGGTGGTACTGGAGATAATCAGCATATTATAATAAATTAAGAATACCATTCTGAATAATTAGTAAGTTCTAATGTTGACAAATTTCTAATGTTGACAAGTAATTTCTAATGTCAACAAAGACATCAGGTTTCTCAGAACTAACATTTTCTAAAAGAACTAATTATCTCAATGAATGGGCCTTGAAAATAGCAGTAAGACTTTATGCATAGACATATAAGATCATTAAACAAATTAAATTAATGACTATTTATTGAACTACTATAATGTGTTAAACATAGACCTAGATGTTATAATAAATTTTAAAGGGTCATCCATAGTTTGTGGATGCTTGCGTTTTTCAAAAAAAGAGCAAGCACAAATTTAGTTGGTGACATAAAGCGTAAAAGCAAACCTTTAAGCAAAAAAAGCAAGAATTTAATTATGAATGGGGTTGTTACCATGTAAAATGTCATTGATTTCCAAAATACATTCCATCACACTAGTGATACAGGGAGAAAGCACCTACCAAGATTTATTGAAAGAAGAGGAAGTGCGGTGATGAAGAAAAAATCAAAGATAGAAGAAGGGACAGAGAACGGGAGGGAGGGAAGGAAGGAAGAGTCCTAGGACGTATATTTATAACTGAACTTAAAAATCCTAGAGTTGTGTGCATAACTGTGAAGAGACCATTTCGGCAAGCACTAAAGATCAAAGTCTAAACAGTGACATTTCAGTGTCTGCATGGTTCAAAATTCTTTTCTTTTCTTTTTTTTTTTTACAGTTACCAATAACAGTAGTCTTAATTTTATATTAAAGATAGTAAAATCCAACAAAGTACAACAGAATAAAGTCAATCAAAACAAAGCATTAGAATTGGCACAGAACTTCAAAGCAAGACACTAGGAAAACAATAGCTACTATAGTATATCTTGTTTATCTTCACAATAGTTGACCATTCCATCAGGTACAGCAAAATCAAATGAAAAACAAACCAGAATAAAACCAATAAAAACAGAATATGAAATAAAGCAAAAAAAAAAAAATTAGTCAGAATAAAGCAAAACAATGAGAACAATATTGGGCCTCAAAGACCAGATAGAAGGAAATTCCCCATATTTGCTACATTGCATACTGTCATCTTCCAAAGAGATGCTCAGACTACTGGCCCCAGGCCTGCAAAATCAACCCGTGTGCTGGTAGGCTTACGGGAGGCACAGAACTCTCTCTTCCTAGAGTCTGCACCAGTCACATGCCGCTCACCAGGAAGCAGGTTAGTTGCCTTCTGGTTGGAACCTCCCTGACCCAATGTGGCAGGTTCTTGAGAGGCACATATCTCTCTCTTCCTAGAGTCCGCGCTGGTCACACAACACTCACCTGGAAAGAAAGTTAGTTGTCCATCAAAATCCTTGACAAGGATCCAGACATACAAAGCAATATAGATTTGGGGACATAGAAGAAAAATAGGTTTTTTTTTTTTTTAAGTTGCTTTCTCCAAACTAAGAAAAACAAAATGATCACACTGGCCCTGCCGACTCTTATTCCTTTTGGAATTGCATCTTGTCTTCCTTTCTTTTAGGGAAGGTTTACTGAGGC
Organism: Dasyprocta punctata; assembly: GCA_004363535.1. Taxonomy (NCBI): domain Eukaryota; kingdom Metazoa; phylum Chordata; class Mammalia; order Rodentia; family Dasyproctidae; genus Dasyprocta; species Dasyprocta punctata. The sequence continues at coordinate 1,007 of RJWM01006861.1, read as the reverse complement.
ACCCAAACAGAGTTGAACCCTCACTCCCTGGCAGCATTGAATTCATAGCAGAGTCCTGCTTCTTTAATTCTTCCTAAGGTTACCTGTCTCAAACCCAAATCCTACAATAAGTGATTTCTAACAGTTTTATAATGGAGACACCCTACAGTTCCCCTGGTGTGTGTTGTTCTTCACTTCTCTGTGTAATAAACCAATGTGGTCAATGGCAGGTGTGCTCCTGTGGGCTTTAGCTGGGGGACAGTGACATAGTCATCACCTCTCCACCTTCCCTGTTAATTTTTCTTCGTATGATGGGTGTCAAGCTGCTTCTTCTAATGTGCTAAAAACATAAAATGTATAATCTTTTCTCACTGCAGCAGACCTACCACTTGAATGCACAAATTGGTCTGTTTGGAAAAAGCAAGAAGTGAAGTGAACACATAACAATGTTGGTGGGAGAAATGTCCACCCATCTTGGTAACCTCAGATATAGATCAATTGGGAGGTTGATCCACAGTATTTATCAAGATAGTTTCCTGCCATGTCTTTGTTTTAGTGCAAGCCATTTACGTTTTTCCTTTCTGAAAAATTATTTGGAAGGTTTTATTGTCATATTTGTGAGATACATACAAATACATATATTTGTATGTGTGCATGTGTATCCTTCCTTTAGAGCAGATAAAAGTATTGTACATCATTTAATATAAAATGATTTATTTCTTCATTTCAATAACCAAAATATTCTTGGATTGAAAAAATTATATATTTTGTTATACCTGCTTTTAATAATGCATGTGATTTTTATGCTGAACCAATTAAACAATTTGCATTTTTATATTCTTGTAACTTAATGTTTCCTGCTTTTGAGTTTATCAATGTAATATCTAATTTTATTCATTGTTCATGGTTTTAAAATTGTTACTCCTTTGTGTGAATTTCAAATATGGTACAGAGTGAAAAGTAAAATATTACATACATAGTAGAGTTTGCTTGCTTTTCTGCATTTCTATATATTCTTAAATAAACTC